>PISX010025564.1:0-25805 GCA_004024625.1 Mellivora capensis | reverse complement strand
GCATGCCCACCATCTACCCCAGTTTGTCTTCTCCCATTCACAGAAGCCTTGTGTTCTGGGGTGACGCACAGGGAGAAATAGTTCTAGAAAGTTGTGGGGTAAGAGGCCATCTATTGCTGAGTTCACAAGCTGTGAAATCTCCTGCAGTATTTCCACACATCCACAGAGGAGGCAAAAAACCCAGCTGCTTAGGACTCAGGAACCACAGCTGGCCTGGTTAGAGGTCACAGTCTCTTGCCCCCAGCCTCTTCTCCCCTAATGGGGTCCAGGCCACAGAGGTAGAGTCCATCCCAGCCCGCTCCCAGGTCTGAGGAGGAAGCTGGGTACGGGCCTCCAGCCTCCTCATGGTTTCCGGGAGGCTCAACTCTGCCTCACCAAGATTGGGGAAATCAATTAGGACTTCATAAATTCCCACCCTGAAGCGCTTTGAAACCATTTGAAGAGTTAATCAAACAAGTTATGACATCAACACCACCACAGAAGGAATATTAAATTACCTCTTTAAATGAAGCCTTTTCTGTTTTTTTAATCAAAGGATTTTCTATTAATTCACATAATTGCCTCCTGTTAACATGCTTGCCAGAATCGAAAAGGAAAAAAAAATCTGTTAAACTTGGATTGTGTCAGATACGTTAGGAATTAAATTATAGGCAACAAAAATTTCTTGGGCTTTCACGTCCAGGTTTTAATTTTTTAAAAATCCACAACTTTTATTTCCTCGTTGGGATCATTTTTATAGGTTTAAGATGCGTAAAGACAAGCACTGACTTGAAGTAAATTAAAAATATGTTTATTTATGTACGTTTGCTGCTGCCAAATTCTAGACCTTCACATACCCCAGAAGGTATTACTCTCCTAACAGAGTAACTTACCCCACCACCATAACAGTTTTACTCTCCCTCTTCCTTCAAGGAGCATTCCAAGCCCAGCTTGGGTGGTGTCCACAAGGAAGTGTGGTGTGCATACATTTAAATACAGATGAACTTTCCCCCATGATCCTCATGCACTAGGAAGGTAAACGTGCCATGTATGCATATGCACCGAGACAGAATGAGCTCAAAGGGAGAGGATGTTGTTTTAAGATTACTTTAGAAAACTGCTCTCCTAGACTAAAAACTTCTAGAAGGCAGAGATCTAGAAGGCATACACTTGGTGCTTAAAAGAAGGATGTGTGAGGAAAGCCTGGGGGTGGAGGGCAGGGCCAGGCCTAACTTGTGAGGCGAAGTCAAAAAGGAAAATGAGGCCACCCCTCATGCCAATTTGTGAGCCGCTGGAACACCCTTGATGTTGGCTGACTGAGGCTAAAGCAAGACCATGGAAGGCAAATTGAGGATGCTGGCAGGGGAAGGGGGCGGCTCTCTTCACCTGAAGCTTGTCTCCAGTCAGAAGGGAAGGAAATGGGGTACCTGGGTGGCTCAATGGGTTAGGCCTCTGCCTTAGGCTCAGGTTATGATCCCAGGGTCCTGGGATCGAGCCCCGCATCAGGCTCTCTGCTCAGCAAGGAGCCTGCTTCCCTCTCTCTCTCTGCCTGCCTCTCTGCCTACTTGTGCTCTCTGTCAAATAAATGAATAAAATCTTAAAAAAAAAAAAAAAAAAGAAGGGAAGGAAATTTCCTTTAGAGGTGGATTTACCCCAAAGCTTCAGAACCCAACACTTACATGGGTCTCTTCCAAGGCCCTGTACCTATTTAGTTTTCCCTTCCCCTTCTTCTTATTTCTCTTCCTTTTTCTTTTCTTTCCAATCTGTCAGCTACCTGTCTGTCTGTCTGTCTGTCTTTCTATCTATCTATCAGAGAGCACAGGCAGGGGGAGAGGCAGGCAGAGGAAGAAGCAGGTTCTCCGCTGAATGGGGAACACGATGTGGGACTCGATCCCAGGACCGTGGGATCATGACCTGAGCTGAAGGCAGATTCTTAACTGATTGAGCCACCCAGGCGTCCCTAGAATGACCTTCTGACATGACCTTGGCCTAGCTCTGCTACCAGAAGCATGGCTCCATTCGGGGAGCTCACACTTACGGGGAGAGCACTCAGTGCCATGGGAGATGTAAGAAACATTTGGCCAGGCCTTGTCCTGAAGGTCACCTTCCTGTGCCTTAGTCCACAGGTGTAGGGGGGACATCTACTTTGTCCAGAACAATTCTAAAATAGAACTTTCATAGGCTTTTTTCCCCCTTTCATATACTCAAGTGATACATGTTCAACACAGAAAGTTTAGAATAGACTGTGCCTTAAAAAGAAAAATGACATATAATTCCATCATCCTAAAATATGCACCTAGCCAGTGTTAACTATTTTAGTGAGTATTGTATATGCTGCTTCATAAACCTGTGGTCTTTTCTCTCCACCTGCTCAAGCCTCTTTCTCTTTGATTTCTCAAAACCACCACCAGCATGGCTGTCTCTTGCATCTAATGGTTTCAAGGTTTAGGGTAACAAGGAGAGGGCTGACATAGCTTTAGGGCACTGCCCAGTTCAGCACCGGGAATCCCTGTTCTCAACAGAATGGTGTGCGCTGGACACTCCACACCTGGCTGTCTACAGTTCACATCCTCCTTCCCTTCCCCCTAGCAGGGGCCTTTGCCCCTTCAGGGAATATTCTAGAAGGCTCAGAATAATTTAGCTCTGTTTCCCGCCACCACCTCCCAGTCATACTTCAGGACTTATTTTTTTCTCATCCAAAGGGTCCCCAGATGGTTTTTTTTTTTTTTTTTTTGTCAAGCAGGAGGCAGGAGGCCTGTTCTGTTGCTCATGCTCTTGGTTACCTGGCCAGTCTTTGCAGGCTCAAGGGTCTACTGAGAGATTTAGTTTTCCCACTGAAATAACTAATGTGTCTCTCCACCTGGCTGCTCCCATCCTCCACCTTAGAAAGTTCAGGTTGGGTTTTTGTTAATTTGTTTTTGTTTTTGTTTTATTTTTAAAAAAGATTTATCTAGGGGTGCCTGGGTGGCTCAGTGGGTTGAAGGCTCTGCCTTCGGCTCAGGTCATGATCTCAGGGTCCTGGGATTGAGCCCCACATCGGGCTCTCTGGTCAGCAGGGGGCCTGCTTCCTCCTCTCTCCCTGCCTGCCTCTCTGCCTACTTGTGATCTCTGTCAAATAAATAAATAAAATCTTAAAAAAAAAAAGATTTATCTATTTATTTATTTACTTGAGAGAAAGAGCCCAAGCACGCATGTGCAGGAGGGGCAGGAGAGAGAGAGAGAATCTCAAACAGACTCCTTGCTGAGCATGGGGCCTGAGGTGGGGCTTGATCCCACAACCCTGAGATCATGACCTGAACCTGTACCAAGAGTCAGGCACTCAACCAGCTGTGCCTGTTTGCTTGTTTTTAAAACTGACTTTAAAACTGTTTTTAAAACTGAACTTCTGGCTACAGCTCCATTTTATCAAGAAAAAAGTGACACCCAAGGGGGATGCAAAGTACAGACCTGAGTGTCTTCAGTGATCACTGGGGCTGTGAGAGCAGACAAGGGCCTGGAGCCAGTGGACGTAGGGAGAGAGGGACAGGGAGGTGGAGGGGCCCCAGGAAAGTGGCAGCTCCAGGGGCAAGGAAGATGGAGTGGAAATCACAAATTAGAAGTCACAGACAGCTTCCTGCCCAGATGTTCTGTTTGGTCAGCACAGTTTAAAAATATAGACATAGTGATTTATTATAAAATATGATTATTTATTCAAAGAATCCCAAAATAGAAAAGAGAAAAAAAAAAAAAAAAACTCCCAGAGTCCTGCCACTTGCTCACAGCATTGACATTTTGACATTCTTCTTCTAGTTAAAAAAAAAAAAAAAAACAAACCCAAAAAACTAATAAGGGGTTTTGTTTTGTTTTTACATAAAGTCTAATCACGGTGTCGAAATGACGGTTTTGAATTCATTCAAAGCCTTCCCTTATTGGGTAAGGGACACCTTTAAACAAACATGAGCTGTACTATCAAAAATTATGAAATGGAGTCAGATTTAACAAGGGGTCCCTGCGTGAATTATTCCTGGAAACAGCATCTCAAAGTCAAGGCCACTGTTCCACAGAGGGAAATGCCACTCTGGGCCTTCGTGGTCAAGTATCACTTGGCCTCTGAATTCTCTGTGATCTCAGTATCATTAAATGTTTTAAAATTAGCAGTAATGTGTCTTAGCTTAGGTTCCCTTGAGAGCTGACCCTGAGACCAGGGTTTGGGTTCAAGTTGTTAATGTGGAGATGCTTTAGGAGTGGGGAGCAGAGTGAGGTGAGTCTAGGGGGGAAGAGAGCCCAGACAGGACGAGTGTGAGCAGGTTACCTCTCCAGGAGGCTGTGTAGAACAGACTTCCCACTGAGGTCCCACTGAGAGGGGAGGAAACTGGGGTACCTATTCACCAATGCCTGCCCCTCAAGAACAGTAACTTTTGAGGGTAACTCCTCCTATTTTAGGCCTAACCAGCACAAAGACCAGAAAATACCCTCCAGCAGGGAGATTCAGGGGCTTGAGGGAGGGAGCCTTTTGTGTAGTGTGAGGGGACTGCCCACTTACATGGCAGCCATCTGAGCTGAGGAAATGGAACAGGGCAAGGAGAGCATCTCCTTCAGCTGCCTACATGTGAACAGCAGCAGATTTCTCACAAAACTCTGGCTTTCTGACTTCCCATAAAAATATCAGACAATCTGGGCTCGCATTCCCACAAGGAAGGGCAAGCTGCTGTGCCCATCAGGGGAAGAGTTGCTCCCCACAGAGTCCTCCTGCCTGAGGCCAACAGTTAAGGGGTTTTGTCTGTTTTATTCTCAAATACCAAACCCGCTTCCCTCCACGTTACCTGCCTGGCGCCTCCAGGAAGGAGCCCGAGTTTGCTATCCTGTGAGGAGGAGACGGCCACGTAGCCTTCAGGCTGGCATTTGGTTTCCTGGGACCAAACCTTTAAATATGAAGCTGTAACAGAAACCTGGAGGCCTCTCTTGACAAGCTGCCCAGCTCTCATTATGACATTTAGCCTGTGATTGATATTGTGTGTGTCGTCGAGACCTTGGCAGTTAATCTCTGGGTCGAATCTATGGAAACCAAACAGAACAGATTTGTCTTCCCCTTCCATTTTGGCTGTGGTCTGGGAAACAGACACTCTCGGCCTCTCTGAGATTCAGAAATTTGGGAGCCACGCAGAAAAGGATGCACACAGGCCGCCTTCAGGATTTGGAAAGATTACAGGTCTGTGGTTTCTGGACTGTTCTGTGCTTTGTTCTCTCCCCCCATCAAATCTGCGCCCTGGAGGATAATAGATCCCAGAGCTCCTTCTGCGTGCCAAGCTGCTCTGGGTAGACCGCACCACTTCCTCTTCTGTCTGGAAATCCAGCCGAGGCTTTCAGCACGGAGATGGGGATAGGGACAGCTCCTTCCCCAGTGTAATGGTGGAGGAACGGCCTCGGCAGGGGTGAGGTCAGCTTCTGTGATCAAAGGAGGCAGGCAGAGGTTCCAGAATGCAGTTTGTTCCAGCGTCTCCCTCAAATCACCTCTTGAAAGCCTCCTTTAGTGGCAGACAGGGTTGTTTGGGCTGGTTTCTGTAACAGAAGTTTCTGGCCATTCCTGGAAACAACTCCTCCCTTTGTGACTGGAAACACCAGCAGGCAGGCCCCACAGCAGAGTTTGGGCCTGAGCAACCACAGGAGACTATCCGTCCTGCCTGGTGCCCATGGCTCACCTTCGCCCCTCCTCCATTAGCCGAAAGACTCAGTCCTGCCTCCTCCACTCTGGCTGAGTCCTTGTGAGTACAGGCCTTATTCACTCTCCTCCTCAGCCATCCACTCACTCATTCCATCCCTTCACTACCTGTCAGACCCTCGGGCTCAAGAAATAAACACCAAGGAGCCATCGTCTGGGAGTCCCTGGGGAAGGTCATCCAGCTCTTCTCTCCTCCACCAGTCCTGCACCTTTTTCTGGGCTGGAGATAGGGCCTCTCCTTCAGTGAGAAGATAGGAAGGATACTGGACACCTTTATCGTTCTCTATCCTTCTGTTGACTCCCCAGCTCCTTGCTTCTTCAGCCACACTCTTGGGCAATCACTATCAATCTTAAGTGACCATCAGACTCATTTGGGAGCTTGTTAACATACATACTCCTAGGCCCCTAACCCCAGGCCAGGATGTAACCCAGGGATCTTTATTTTTAGCAAATGCCGGATGATTCAGACAGAGGTGATCCTTAGATCACACTTTGAGAGAATCCGGCAAAGGGTCACCTCTGTTGCCACCATGCCCAAATCAGGATGTTGCAGGAGGAAGTCACAGATCCTGGCTTCCCATGACCCCTAAAGACACACAGCTAGCTAGTGATCCTTTAATTCATCTGCTGTGAACTTGGGAGAATCCCATTCCTCAGAGCAGTTTTAGCCCTTTCCTTTTCTTAACATTTTTTAATGAAAAATATCAAAGACACACAAAGACAAACAGTAGCTACTTTGCAACCATCATCCAACCCCAACCTCCACCATCTGTGTCCAGTCCTGCCTCTCACCCACCACCACCTCTACTCCCCACTCCATACACAATATACTGTTACATTTTTCCAAGAATATTTTTGTAGCAAATCCCAGACATTATATCATTTCATCTGTGAATATTTTGATATGTGTTTCTAAAAGGTAGGGACCTATGGTATAATTTAGCTGTCCTTGGCATTTCCTGCAAATTGCTTGTTAAGTCTAGACTCTGAGGGCTCTCCTAAGATTCAGGTTTTCCTTTGGCGAGACTCTCATGGTGAAGGTGTGTTCCCCCCACAGAAGGTCCGCAACGTCTGATTCTCTCTTCTTGTGTGGTGAACAGTCAGAGCTAAATGCTTATATTCAATAGTCCGTCACATGTTGTAAAATGGGGTTGTCTTTCTTCTTTATTATCTGGAATACTGCTATAAGAGCAAATTTCCCTCATCCACCCAGTAGTACAGTTTGTATCAGAAAGGAGCAACGAATGCTAGGTTCTTTCCCTTTACTTACCTGTCTTCAAAATAATGAGCAGTTCCCCTACGTCTTCCAACAGTGAATAATGTTTCAAGTATCATTATGATTTAAATATTTGATGTGTTTCAGTCCATTGCAGTTGTTTTTATTATTCATGTTCAAATTGTTGCCTTTTGATAAGTGGAAACCTCTCTGAGCTGTGTTCTAAGTCCTTTGAAATGATCCTACTGGTCTTTGGAGCTAGCAAACTTTATTTTTTAAAGATATTTATTTGAGAGAGAGAGAGAGAAACAGTGTGCAAGTGTGTGGGGCAGGGGCAGAGGGAGAGAGTCCCAAGTAGACTCCACGCTGCGTGTGGTGCCCAACGCAGGGCTCGATCTCACAACCCTGAGATCTTGACCTGAGCAGAAACCAAGAGTCTAGAGGCTTAACGGACTGAGCCACCCAGGCGCCCCAGGCTAGCAAATTTTTTTACATTCTTCAAATCCCTGGCCTGCCCTGCTTCACACTGCATCTTCGCCATACCCCTCCCCCCAGCAACTATTTCTTTCTCAGAAGACTGAGACCCTGTGTTACAGACATCCTCAATTTACAATTCTCCTTGTCTGCAAAACAGAAATAATAATAATAATGCCTACCTCAGAGGTAGTTTATTAAATGAGTTAATAATTGTAAAGCACTTGGAACAGTGTCTGGCACAAAGTAAGTACCAGATAAGTATTTGTTAAATAAATAACACTCCCTCCCCATCACTCACCTCCAAGTTTCTCAGTCTTGCTGCCCTTTTCTCCTTCCCTCCAGTCTCAGAGCCTAGCTTCCCCTTAGGCATCTCTGTAGATGCATCAATCACTCAGCTCAGGGAACAAATGTTGCCCAATTCCACAGCGAATTCCTTTCCTTGGGGACAATGGAAACTCTTCTCCCGCATTCCAGTTGCATAGCCTGACGAGCTCTCCAAATATGCATTTCAATCTGCAAGCACAGCTTTCCAGCTTGGAACATCTCTTCTGACCCCTGGTAACTTAGCACAACTGCCAACCCCCTAGCAGGAGAGCCACCAACATTGCCTTCAACTGTCCTAACAAGTCGAGGAACCCTCAGGCAGCCAAGCCTCCTTCCACCCCAGGGCTCCTGAAGCTCCCAGAATGTGCATGGCTGCTCGGATCAAACAGGCTCTTGATTTCCAGGTGTGCCCTTTCCACTGGCCAACAACTCCCTGTAGGTGTGGAGAAATCACACACCTGGCATGGCAGGGACCCGTGGCCAGAGCCAGCAGATTCCAATCAGAGTAAGGAAAAACTAGGCACCAAAGCAGGGCTAAAAGCTAAAAAAGGAAACAAAGGACCAGCAGCCTACAGGGATTTCTGAGGCTTGAAGTCTGTCTTAGGTCTGCTGCAAACCTTCCTTGGCCCATGTCAGAGGGCCACCAGCCCTCTTGCACTGAAGGAGACTGGAATGTCAGTGACATGTTGCTTGACTGCCATCATGGCCCTCCTTGGTTACCCCTGCAGCCTGGGAAGAGTAAGTGGGAGCTAAGCAGGCATGGGAAATGCCTGCTGAACCTTAAGATCAGCTAATCCCTACCTCTTTTTGTAAAGACCATTCCCTACCTCTGTCCCCTGCTAACCCAAATCCTGACCCTCTCTCATGACCAATTGCAGGAAGGAAAGAAAATCCGGTGGCTCCAAAATGACATCCCGAGAACCAAAGACAAGCCTCCAAAATGCCTATCCATCTGCCAAGAGGCTGCTGCTGAAGGGGGAGGGGGACATGGAAGAGGACGAGTACAGCACCCCAGGAGCCTTCGAGCTGGAGCGTCTCTTCTGGAAGGGCAGTCCTCAGTACACCCACGTCAACGAGGTCTGGCCCCAGCTCTACATTGGTGACGAGTAAGTGTCAGGGCCAAGCCCCACCCCTGACCTCACCCAGGAGAAAGGAGCCAGTCCTGCCCAAGGTCACACCCTTCACCTGCTCTTAGCCAGGAGTTGTTGCTTTTTTGGTTAGTTGTGTTGTGAGAACTCAGGGCTGGGTTTATCTCCACAGTACGGGAAACCCAGAGAAGGGGCTTATGCAACATAGACGTTTATTGCTCTTTCATACAAAAGAAGTCCAGAGGAAGGCGAGCTGGGGCTGGCATGGCAACCCCAGGGGCATCAAGGTATCAGGCTCCTGTGCCCCTGCCCCACCATCCTGAGGGTGTGTGGCTTCCTTCCTTGAAGTTGCTACATGGGCTGAGAGTGCTGCTAGGGCTCTAGCCACCATCTGTGGGATGGATCCAGGCCACAGAAGCATAAAGAGAAAAGAAGGAGCAAAAGGGCATCTTTCCAGAGGGACGGGTCACCCAAGAACTCCCCTGCCCCTTGCTGCAAAGGACTTCGGGAAATGGAGCCTTGTACTTTAGCTGGGTATAATACCAGCAAGAACAGAGTCAGTTCTCAGATTGGTGGCACGGGAGCACATCAACTTAGGTGTTGGGAAGCATGGTAGGCCTGGCAAGGTTGAGGTCATCGTCTCCTCCTCTAGATGTTTATAGCCATCATTTCCCACTCCTCAAACAACTGGGACACATCTACTATAAATAATATCAATAATAGTAATGCCTATCATTTATTGACTACTATGTTCCAGGCACTGTGCTAAGCACCTTGCATGAATGATCTCATTTTATTTTCACAAGAGCTCAATGAAAGAGGACATCCAATTGCTCCCACAAGGTACAGGGCAATTAAGCCACTGGCCCAAGGTCTACAGCTCAGGAGGTGGTAGAGGGCTGGGATTCAAATGTGCTTCTGCCCAACCCAGAAGATTTTACCTTAACCAGCACTTCTACTCCTCCCTCCATTCCCCATGATTCCCACTGGAGCTGATGGCACAGGACCCTGCATGTGGGACTGCTTAAAATCTAGAGATAACTATCTAATCATGGGAAATCCCAGGGGCAGCATCTCTTGTCCTTTTTTTCTTAATATTTTTAAATTGAAAAAGTTAGAAAAATTACATGCCCTTTTATACTGAATTAAACGAGAGGGTTGTAAAAACAAAGTGCATCATTTCCCTCTGTCCTCTCTTAATTCTCCTTTGAGTAACCAGTATTAAGCTCACCTGCATACTTGCATTATTTTATGTACACTACTGCAAACGTGAGGTCACATAAACACACGTATAAAGGGGCTTCATTCCTTTTAAACAATTTTTAAGTGGGGGAAGGAATCGTAGTATTCTGTACTTTTACTATTCCATAGTAGTAGTGCCAACCTGTAATTTATCCAATCATTTCCTCGTTGTGAACATTAGGGGAACCTCACTGATGGGTATATGACTCTCCCTGTACTGTTTTCTTTCTTTTTAAAATAATACAATAATACCTTTATTGAGATATGGCTCACATTCCATAAAATTCACCTTTCTAAAGTGCACAATTCAGCGGCTTTATTACATTTGCCAAGTTGTGCAACCAGCATCACTCATTTGAAAGCATTTTCATCACCTCAAAAGGGAACCACCTCACAATCCTCCATTCCCCACCTTCTTACCCACACCACCATCCATCTGCTTTCTGTTCTACAGATTTCTTATTTTGGCCATTTCATATAACTGGAATCATAAGGTATGATTTCTGTGTCTGGCTTCTTTCACTTAGCATTATGTTTTCAAAGTTCATCCAAGTCGTACCATGGACCAGTATCTCATTCTTTTTTTATTACTGAATAATCTCTGTATTACTTTGGCACCTTTTCTGTAACTCTAAAATGAGTTCAAAATTAAAGAAAGTGCACATATACTTTGACCCCAATATCACTTTAAGAAATATAAAGAAATAAGAGTATCAGTATGTAAGGAAATATGCAGAACAATGTTTATTTTATCCCTGAAGTAACAAAAAAAAGGAGGGTGGATCTGAATCTCTTATCTCTTAGTTATAAAGTATTACATAAATCAGTAAATATATGGTTTTCCTAGTATATAAGTAATTACATGGTTACTGTGTAAATATAGAAGTCTTAGGTTCTCTATTTGTAGTAGATTTACAAGAGGACCTTCCTCATTGGGTTGTATGGATTAAATGAGATAGTATATGTAAAATATTAGTGCAGTGCCTAGTACATATTGAGTGCTCAATAAAGGTTAGCTCTAGTAATAGTGATTAATGTAAGAAAGAAAACAAATCTATCAGAGCAATCACCAAACCCCATTACTCTGGAGCCACTCCTATTAATATTTCCTCCTAGACTTTCTGTGTATTTTATATTTGTTTGTTTATCATTTTGATTTTAAAACCTCCTTTTATCATAACCATATTGATAATTCATTTTATCTTTTTTCCCACATAGCATCTTTCATAAACGTTCTCCTTACTACATACTTCTCATACAATTATAATATAATGCTCTATATCAGATAATAATATATCAGGCGATATAAGGTCATTATATTTAACCACTTCCCTATTGTTGGACTTATCAGTTAGTTCCATGTTCTCACCTTCATAAATACTGCAGTGGCCATATTTATGCATAAAATCTTTTCATATTTAGGATTATTTCCTTAGATCTGACCCTAATAATGGTATAACTGGGGGAAGGAGGATTAAGATTTTAAGACTTATACTGTCTCTGTGTCTTTATACTATTTCCTTTGCCTAAGAGGCCCTGCCCCTCATCTCATCTCTATGTCCAGATTCTATTAGGCCTCCTAAAATGACCCCTCAAATCATGTCTGCCATGAAGCTAGGTTTCCCCAATCCCCATCCTGAGAAGTAAGTTTTTCTCTGTATATTATATACAGTATTTACATTTCCTACAGCTAATAATAATAACAGCTACATTGTATCATATACATCTTACCATATGCCTTGCCCTGTGCTAGTCAACCCTATGAAGGAGGTTCCATTATTACTCTCATTTTACAAATGGGCAAACTGGGGCTCAGAGAGTTCACCCATTTGCTCAGTCTATCAGTATTTCCTGGGCACCTTGCTAGGTGTTGTGGGGGATACAAAGAAGAAATTGAGGCTCAGAGAAATTAAGTGACCAGCCCGAGCTCATACCACCAGTAATGGTAGAATTTTTTTTTTAAGATTTTATTTATTTATTTGACAGACAGAGATTACAAATAGGCAGAGAAGCAGGCAGAGAGAGGAGGAAGCAGGCTCCCTGCTGAGCAGAGAGCCCGATGCGGGGCTCGATCCCAGGACCCTGGGATCATGACCTGAGCCAAAGGCAGGGGCTTTAACCCACTGAGCCACCCAGGTGCCCCTATAATGGTAGAATTTATACCTAAACTCAGATCAAGAAATGTGGTCAATCATCAAAAAAAAAAAAAAAAAAAGTAATCTTGCCATTTGCAACGATGTGGATGGAACTAGAGGGTATTATATTAAGCAAAATAAGTCAACCAGAGAAAGACAAGTATCATGTGATCTCACTGATATGATGAATTTGAGAAACAAGACAGAGGATCATAGGGGAAGGGAGGGAAAAACGAAACAAGATGAAATCAGAGAGGGAGACAAACCATAAGAGACTATTACTCTCAGCAAACAAACTGAGGGCTCCTGGAGGGGAGGGTGGAATGGGAGGGATGGGGTGGCTTGATGATGGACCGGGGAGGGTATGTGCTATGGTGAGTGCGGTGAATTGTGTAAGACTGATGAATTACAGACCTGTACCCCTGAAACAAATAATACATTATATGCTATTTTTTAAAAAAAGAGTGAAAGAGAATGTGGTCAATCAGATAAAGGAGCACTTTTATAGCTGAGGAGGAGAGATCTGTAGAAATGTAGCAGGGAACAGGAGAATGGGTAATGAAGTGGAAGGAGTTCCGGTCTTGGCTCTGGCAAACACCAATTCTGTGTCTTGGACTATTTTACCTCTCTACACCCTAACAGAGATAGGGCTTATTTCATGGGGTGAAGATGAGATGAATTAAAACAAGTAGAGTGCTAAGCACACAGTAAGGAAATGCTGCTAAGTGCCTGCTACTTGGAAAGCGTCACAGAAGAGGTGAATTCCAAGCAGGACCCCAGGAGATGGGTAGGACTTCAACAGAGTCCTGGGCAGAGATGCAGGATGAAGAAATGAAGCGAGGTTTGTCGGGAACACAGGGGATAAACGCAGTAGAGGTCCACTCTCAGGAAGTCTAGAACTGAGCCACATTTGACCACCACGTGGTCAGCTCAGATTTAGCCGTGCTGCAGGAACAGGGGACCCCAAGATCTCAGTGGCCTACCACAGTAATGGGTTATTTCTCATGCACAGGACGTGTCCATGGGTGAGCCAGTTCGAACCCTGCTCTGCCTCCATGTCCCTCTAGGACTCAGGATCCAGGCTGACAGAGCAGCCCCTATCGGGGATACTGCCAGTCTTCTGGCAGAGAGAAGGGATGCGGAAAACCACCAGTGGACTCAGAAGTGACACATGACGTTTATGCCCACACATTTCAGGGGCCAAAGCAAGTCCAAGGCAAACCCTCATGTTATTAGGGCAGGAAAGTGAAACCTGATCTAGGGAGGGGCAGCAACTATTCCAAAGGATAATGCACCGCCTACCACACGGCCACAGTCTCCTCTCGATGCAGTGACTTTCAGGCAGGTCCCTTCCACCTCTCTGTGCCTATGTTCTTATCTCGAAAAATGATTACTAAGAAGATTCAAAGAAATAGGGAATATAAGTACATTTTGTATAAACAAATACAAACATTATCATTATGGTACTTAGTGAGAAAAAAAGCATGGGCAGAGAGATCGGGGCTGGCTTGCATAAGGCTGAACGCTGGCCCAGGGACTCTCTTCAGGAAGCCACGGAGGGTCTGAACAGGATAGACAAGTTCTAGTTCCTAGAGCGCCAGACAACAAGTGTGATGCTGTAAGACATGCTTGCCTCCTTGACATCGGACCACAGTCCTTCTTCCTTCAATCAGGAAAATGTCACTGCCCCTTCAGTTCATTCCAGCGCTGCCTGGTCGAGCCCCCAAACACACACACACTCACGCCCAGTCCGGGCAGGCTCTACAGCTAGTGTGTATGACCCGCGTGTGCGGCGGGGGCAGGGGGCGGAAGCCAGCACGGCACAGCGCTCGTCCCCATCTCTGCTCAGGGTCCCCCTCCACACCCACTTACAAGGGTAATGAGACTCACACATGCTTACCGAGAGAGCGATGAGTCCCACCGACTCGGCAACCCCACAGGGGTTATAACCCTACTGAGAGTAGCAGGGCTGCCTGGGTTTCTCCATCTCTTCGAAGGTGTTGCCCAAGGCAGCAGCAAAAAACTCACAGCCGGCTCCCCGTGCATAAAGCCTGGGTTTTAATTTGATAGCTGCATTTAGGTTAAACGTTTCCTTTCCTTAAAAGCACCGAAGATTTTCAAAAGGCAATTATCAAGGCTCAGGGAGGTAGGGCGGTCAGGATCCAAGAGTGAGGACGGAAGCCCTGAGGGAGCCAGAACCGCTGGCCTAGACCAGTGATGCCTGGGACCTGCTGAGGACCAGACTTAGCCCAAAGAAGCAGCTCACTTCTCCTTCCTCTCCCCTCAAGGGCCTCTCTATGTCCCTCCAGGGCTTCTTTATGGAGAGAGGCAGAATGGTCGAGCATCCGCTCCAAAGCCACGGGCCTGGTCAAATACTGGTCCCCCTGTGGCCTTGGGCAAGTCATTCGTGCTTTCTGACATCCTATTCCTTTCCCTATAAGATATGGATCCAGTGAGTTAATACGGATGCCATCAGCACAGTGAGAACACACCCAGTATGTGTGAACTACTACAGATTGGGCAGGTTCTCGAAATTCAACTCTCAGTGTGGGAAGTAGGTAAAGAACAGTCATTGTGCTCTGCCATGAAGGGTCCTTCTGTGCTAAGGGCAGCCTTGGGACAGAAAACAGCCCTGGTCACATTGTTTCCATGAGATGCTATGACAAACCCAAGGTCAGGTTGGAAGGAAGGTCCCTCCTGATGGGTTTCTCTGGCTCATGCCCCAACCACCTCCACAGATACTGACCTGGCCTTCCAGGAACCCATGTGACCTCAGGCCTAGGGAGACAGTGCCACACCAAAACCCTAGGGGCCTGTGGCCAGAACTTTCTAGAGCATTTTCCCAGTCTCAGCTTATTCCAAGGGGATTCGCCAAGTGGAGTGGTGACTCTAAGTCCCCGTTGCTTACCATACCAGGGAGGGCAGAGCTGACGCCACCACTCCGACCTGGTGAGAAGAAGCCACAGACAGATAAGAGGGAGATCTGGTAGGTACTGACCGTGCTGGGTCAAAGGGGCTGGGCCAGGCAAACTGGCCACCTTTCAGGTATTCTCAGCAGAAGTCATTCTGGCAGGCTCAAGGCACAGACGCTCTCTCTCCCCACTCACTTCCCACAGCTTGGTAGGGGATCTGAATTGGCCATAGGTAGAACTGTAGGGTCAGCATGGAGTAGAGCAAAAGGCCCCTAATGGGATGCAGGGCCCAGAGTTCAAGCCCCCAGTGCAGATGGTTTTTATGTGTGGCCTACAGCAAAACATTTTCTGGTTCTGGGTCTCAGTTTCTTTATTTGTAAAATAAAGGGATGATTTCAAAGGTCCCTTCCAGCTCTAGAATGAAATTCTTTAAGAAATGTGCTATTAAATAAATTAGGCTTTATTAGGTTCAAGCACATACTTGTTTTATTACTTTTAAGTCATTCAAATTAGATTCAAATTAGGTTAACCAAGTGTTGCCCTCCAGAGAGCCAAGGACTGGCGTCAATGATGAGATAAGAATAATTCATCGCCTCTTATCAATCAGCAGTCCCTAAATGGGTGCTTCAAAAGTGCTTGAGTATGCTTGAAAGCACTAAGTTTCTGTAATTTAAATATTCTCCCTTTAATCTTATTCACATCTTTCATTTGCTTAGCAAAATCTTTTTTCTCTTTTCTTTTTTTTTCCCTGCAGTCAGCAGGAGGGGAAATATCCTGGCTACTGTCAAAGTGATTGCAAATTCCCAGGCAGGACAGCCTCCCATAGGCTTGGCTGAAGCAGGAAAATTGAGAAATCGCTCTTCTCCCTCCCCACGTCAGCATCCCTGTGAGTCAACACCGAGGCAGGCGCTAAGTTGCTCTGTCACCTGAGTGACAGGGCCGCCAAGCAGCTCTCCATTTTTATTAAAATACAGTTGCCTCCAAGGTCTGGCTTTTGGGGGGTCATCAACAGCCGGCTGCCCGTCCCCACAAAGCTGGACCCCTCCCTGTGGCTGTCCCTACTCAGGTTGAGCATGCTTTCAAGGGGTCTTGCTATCTTACCCTTTCTGCTTTTCTCCTCCCAATCAGACCAACAGCCTCAAAAGCAGAGGCATCTCCAGGCCTGCCTGTAGCTAAGGAGGCTGGAAAGTGAGGTGAGAGCAAATCAGCCAGCTGAGAGGGCCTCTGACTGGTGCCCTGGAGAGCTGCACCCTTGCACACCCCACCCACCCCCCAAAAAAGAAGGAACAAATTCAGCCTCAAGGCACCAAGCAGAGCTACCCTTGACTGGCTTCTCCAGGGTGGGTTTCTCCATGGCTGCCTTAGGAAGCAATGAAAACACAGCTTTACAAGGTTTCCAGTTAATGAGCTGAATGTTAGTGGAAAGAACTAGGAGACCTGGATTCTGAACCTCCAAGTACCAAAGGTGACTTAGATACAACTGGGCACCAGTCATGGGCAGAGTGAACAGAGGGAACCGGGATGGGGCTTGCCAGCTTCTCAGCACGGGCCTCAAGCAACATCAACCACTTCCTTTCATGGGTAGCAAAATGCCTAGTCTAGTTATTAACACGGCATCATTTCTCAGTTCCAGGCCTCCGAGTACGCTTTCTCCTCTCAGCCTCCATCCCTGGGGTAGAGGATGAGGAAGTTTCTAACAAGACTTTAAAACCCTGGGGCCACCTTATATCTTTGAGTCGCCAGTGTCTCCGGACAACTAAGGAAAACATCAATAAAATCATGGCATACACTTTTGTATTAAATGAGTATCCGACATATTCATTACCAAAATTTACAAACGAAAAGAAGAAAAATTCTCCATCATCCCCTTACCCAGGGAGAGCCACCGATAGATAACATTTTGTTGTTCCTCTTTTTACTGCCTTTTTCCCCTTGAATTTCTCTTTTAACCTTTCAAAGAAACTAGAGTGTTGCATCATTCAGTTTACAAGAATCTTGTAAGGAAAGTGCTGCCAGAGTAATTGGTTCTGTTTAACAAAGAGAGAAAACTGCCGGTCCCAGAGGTTCCGCTGTTTGAGCTCGAGCAGCAGTGTGTAAGCTTACCCACTGCACCTGGCAGCCCGGTGCATTGGGAGGGGCCTCAAAGGCAAACAGCTTCATTGGCAGCCATATCAAGTGAATTGATGGAGATCAAAAGCTAGAAATGTGTCCACTGTTTTGAAATCCACCAGCAAGGAGTAGGTATGGTCAGGACTCCGAAGGAGAAGGTCCCCATCATGCCCATGAAATGACTCGAGGCCATAAGTGTCAGACACACCCAAAGGATCACGGGGAGGGGGGGCGGGGGGGCACGAAATCAGTGGGTTCTCCCAGACACAGCGGGGTGGAGAACTGTCCAATCATCTGTGGCTTTTCTTCAGCACCCACTGCAGAATCCTGGCAACATGGGAACAGCTGGTTTCCCACCGCAAGGGAGCTGGGGGAGGGCTTGTGTGGATGTAGGCATGAGTGTCCCTCCTCCCCTGGGCTCAAGAACACCTGTGGAAAATGGGCTTTTGGGCAGATAGTGAGGCCTTTGGGCCTGGAGTCAGGAGGGCACCAGGCGGTCTGGAGAAGTGGACTGTCAGGAGTGCTGCCCAAGGAGACTGCCCACCAAGAGTGTTCTTATTCCCAATTCCTCAAGGTGGGTTGAAACAAGCTTCCTGGAGGAACTTCAGGGGGCCAGAAGGAGGCTGGGCCAGGCCAGATAAAGAGGAAGGAGGGGAAGTCTCTGAATGAGGAAACTGGTCCCTGCCAGAAGGAAGTCATTTCCCTGGCCCTCCAATCTAGAGGAAGAGTCCAGAGCCAGGATAGAGGTTCACGGGGGAGAGGAGATAAAGGGAATTGGGTCAAAAACAGAGATATGAAAAATACAAAAACAAAAACAAACATATATGGCAATGTTCTTCAAAAGTAAACTGCACGAGTCCAATAAATGTGTGAGAAAATATCCAACCTCATTGCTAAAAGAAATGGAAATATGACATCTTTTTTTTTTTTTTGGCCTATGAAATTAGCAAAGAATAAAAATCAGGCTGTAAAATGTGCAAGCTTTCTGGAGGATAATTTAGTAACACATATCAAATGTGTTTAAAAAAAGCTCATACCCATTGACCCAGCAATTCCACTTAAAAAAAAGAAATCTCTCCTAAGGACATAATTAAGAGATGTGCCCAAAGAAATACAGCAAAGTTGTTCATTTATAGTGTTTCTTATAATACCCACCACTACCCCTTCAGGAGAGAGATAAAGATAGAGACAGAGCGAGAGGAAGAGAGAGGGAAAAAATGTCCAAAAATAGGAGCTGGGTGAGGTAAAATTAAGATTTCCCTATTGCCTGGGACAGCATGCAGCTATTAAAGGCTATGTGTTGATAGAGGAAGATGTTTACAATGTAACACCATGTCAAAGTTTTGGAGACTTACATGTGGTATCATACCCCACAATGAATCTTTATATAAAATATATAAATCTATGCATAGAGAAGTAACTGGAGAATCTTACATCAAAAAGCAAACAGACTTAATCTCTAGGGGGGGTAGAAATACAGGTGATGTGTGTGTGCTTGAATAGGTTTTTCACATTCTGCACTGAGCATGTGTTATTTTTATAATTAGATGATATATTTTGATGACATATTATTTTTTAAATAAACAAACGGCTTACATTGGGGTTTTTAAAAATTAAACATCCAGAAACTAAGGCTTCTGCATCACCTATGTTCTAAAGGTAAATTTCTAAGTCTGTTTTTTCTCCAGAGATTTTCTCCTCAGCAGAAGCACATTCCTTAGTCTCTTTTCCACATAACATGTCTAAGCAGGCAGCTTTAATACAGAAGAAAACCACAGTACAGGGCTAGGGACCTCCCCCACCCACTCCAACCCATCCCACTCCCAGGAATGGCTGAGCCAGACAATTGGGTCAGCTGGGGACTTGTCTCCGTCACAGCCACTGTTTACCAAATGTACTAAGAGTTTCCCTATTTGCAGATCCCCATTCTGTCATGGATACACTTCTGAGCACGGAACTAGACTCTGAGGGTCAAGCGAGGGAGAAATCCCCAGAGCGTTGCAAGGACACCACCTTCCTTTCTGGGCTCTGGCAGCTGCAGAGCCCCCGAAAACCTGCAGGGGGCCTCAGACACCCAGCAGGTCTGATCCTCCCCAGGAGCCCTTTCCTCTCCTTCAGACAGGGAAAACCAGCTCTGCCGGCTGACTGTGGAGGTGTCAGGCAATGAGTCTTGTCACATATCTACCCTGATCCTTGACCCCCACAGCAGCAAAGTGCAAATTGCTATTTATTCAAACTGCCACTTGATTATGTTGAAACCCAGTTGCTGAACCCAGAGAGAACAGTCTTTATGGTGGGTAGGAACTTCCTGTCAAGGACAGTTAATTTTAATTTTTCCACTGAGCTCAACCTCAAAGTGAGGTTGATTGCTACTCAGCAAGATGGCCTGCATTAGTGGAAGCTTTAATTGAGCGCAGATCTATGTCCCAAAAGCATAATGTTTGTTGTATATATACTTTGGGACAAGAAGATAAATGAAAAACAGGTCTTTCTGAGGAAAAATTGAAAGCAGAATGTGGTCCATAGTCAGGATGGCATCACCGAAGACCAGCTGGGGGCTTTGGGGGAACACTCCACCATCCCGTGGCTCAGTTCCAATGGGCTGTTTGCAAATGTTTCTAAAAGCTCAGTGTCTGCATTTAGGTCTCTCTTTCCCAAATACTGGACTCCATCATGATTCCTCTCATGACCAAGAAAAAGCTCCAGGAAAAGAGCAACAGATCAGGGGCCCTTGGCCAAGGGGCCATGGCATATGTTTCCTGCTGCAAGGCTCCTTTTGGCCCAAGGTATTGATCAATGTTGACATTCAATATGGTGCCTCTGTCTACATCCTTTTACAGGCAACCTTGAAATGAGCCCTCAGCTGGAGCACAATGCCACTTCTGGCCTCTTGTTGTTATGGTTCCAGACCCCTGTCATCTCTTTCCTGAACTGTAGAACCGGTCTTACAGATCCTAACTGTAGAACCTAGTTAGGGTCACCCCTCCCCAAGCACTGTCAAAAGCTGTCCTTGAGCCCCCCAAATACAGATCTAGGGACTTCCACCATCCAACCCCACACTCCTTCTCCAGACCTTTCTCTCCCTTCCTCTCACATGCTATGCTCTGGCCAAATCAGCTTCCCCCTCCCGGCCCCCTTCCCAATCCATCAGCATGTCCTGCCGTGACCCCACCTGCTCCAACGGCCTTCCTCTCTTAGCTATAAACAACCTCCAACAGAGCTCCCTGCTTCTACTTTCTCCCTTCTCCAATCCATGTCCACACATCTCCAGACTGATTTTTTAAAAAGGAAACAATGTTCACCCCTTTCTTAAAACCCTCCATAGCAGGGGGTGCATTCCACCACACTATCAGTAAAAGGCAGGCTCTCCCCTGTGGCCTACAGTGTCCACCATGACTTGGCCCCGCCTACCTCTCCAACCTGCTCTTGTACCACTATCCCCTTGCTACTGGAGCCACACATGCTCGCCTTCTCTTCTTAGCACTTGCTGTGTCCTCGGCCTGGAAGACACTTTTCCTCCTGCTCTTCCCTTCCGTAGCCTCTCATCCCTCAGTCTTAGCTTGAATACTATCTCCAGCAAGGCCTTCCCTGACCACCTTACTTAAAGCAGGACCACAGCCCTTTGGCACAGCTCATACAGCTAACTGAAATGATCTTGTTTATTCATTTGTTGTTTATTTGCTCTCCCCATGAGAATCTATGCTCCCTGAGCAACCTTGACTAACCCGTTCACTGTTCCATCGTCAGCACCCAGGACAGTGCCTGGCACACGAGGGATTCTAAATCATTATTTGTGATTAATGATTGATTACAGGAAGTAATACACACTTCCTGAAAGGCCTTCATTATCTCCAGCCTCCACCCCTTGGTTTACTTCCTTGCCCTTGCCTCCCTCTTCCCTTCTGTCACCAAGTGCTGACATTTGTAGTAAGGCAAATTCAAAGGGCCCTCACCCGTGAAAGTCCCCCCTGGCCTCTCTAGACATAAATAATTCCCACTGCTTCTGACAACCTACTTCTGCCCTATATTCCAAGGCCACCTACTTCAATGTGACTTTATTCCTTGTTCTTGGATTCTTGCCTAGAAAGGTAAGGCTAGTCATCAGAAAATCACAGTAGGCTCCAGGAACTTCCTGAAATCAACTCCAACAAGAGACAACTCAAATACCTCTCCTCAGAAAAATGCTTTGCCCAACTAGGCAATGATTCACCCATTAAAGCAAGGGTTCAACACTGTGTTCACCGCCTGGGGGGACATCAATGTCAAGAATGTTGCCCAATCCTAATCAATTCTTTGCGTGGAAACAGCATCTTCAACCATTCATTCGAGCCCCAACCCATGAAACCCTATAAACATCTGGAAGGTTCAGAGGAGAGGCCTGCTTTAAAGATGAGATGAACAGGTTATTCTGGTGACCTTTTAGGGGATGTGAAATTTAAGGCATAGTGTCTACACCAGCTCTTCTGTATTTGGTGAATGATGAAAGAATGAATGGACCAATGACTAGATCATCTACCCCACCCTTCATTTTCATCCTTCTCAAGGAGGCGGAGCCAGGAACAGGCAGCCAAGCGGTCAGTTAGAGCAGGGCTTTGGACGTCGGAAGTCCTTCATTTCAGTGACTAGGCCTTACTTTGGCATTGACAGCAGAAAACCAAGGGCAGCCCCTAAAAACCCCCCAGATCCAGGCCAAGGCACCACTCAGCCAACCAGCCTCTCCCCTTGTGCTCAGGGCGACAGCTTTGGACCGCTACCGGCTGCAGAAGGCCGGCTTCACGCACGTGCTGAATGCGGCTCACGGTCGCTGGAACGTGGACACTGGACCCGACTACTACCGCGACATGGCCATCGAATACCACGGCGTTGAGGCCGACGACCTGCCCACATTCGACCTCAGCATCTTCTTCTACCCAGCGGCCGCTTTCATCAACTCGGCGCTCAGCCTTGACCACAGTAAGAGACCCACCACAAAACAACCCCAACAAACCCGCCTGAGGTCCCGCCCCTCCCATGAGGCCCCACCCCTCGCCTTGGCTGGAGGTGTGATCTGTGCACTCGCAAAGCCTGTTTTGTGGGGTTGGGAGAGATTGGATTGGGATTATCTGAGCCCCAGGAGGCTGGGAGCCACACTGCGCCTGCTGCTTGTGGGCTTCGATATTTGGAGGGTTCAGAGGAAAGGCCTTTGGCCTGAATCCCAATTCCCTAAGGCTCATTAGTGAGCTTGGAACAGCAGGGATGTCTGGATGCCTTCAGAGGGACTACAGCCCAGACGCTAATTGTCCAAACCTGGCTAATAGTTGGCGGCTTCAAAGCCAGAAAAGCTTCAGGGAGCTGGCTCAACTGGAAATTCATGGAGAAACTTCAAATTCTCCTGCCAACCAACTGAGCCCTCAGCCTCCCCTAACCGCCCCCCGCCCCCAACACACAGTCTAGTGAGGTCCCCTATAGAAAGCTGACAACCTAGCCTTCTAAATGGTGAATGGTATTTGAGAATCTGAGTTTTGCACCCATGATGTTCAACTTCCCCAAGGTTAATTATCCATTTTTTAAATCACAAGACTAGTCCTTGCACTCAAAATGCAGTTTTAGCTGGTCTAAGCCAGGTAAAGGCTTCATGGCTCTTTCTGAGAGAAGGGCCTGGCTTAGGTTTGCATTGGGGTAAAATAATATGCAATTATTCCTGCAAGGGGGTGTTTCAGGGGCATTTCATAGAAGCCAGAGGAACTTCTACTCCCTACTCGGTGCTCTGACTTTAGGCCCACGTTTCATACCCCTTTATGGGGCCATCATATTGTCCAGTTACTAAAAGCCTTTCTTGCCACAAGAGGCTGGGATTATGAGGCTCAGTGACTGGCTGACCAGCCTGTTTCAGGAACTTGCAGTCTGCAGCTGGGCCCTGGCCGAGTCCCAGACCTTGATGGTCATCCCCTAGTGGTCCTGGCCCCACAGCTGGGCACCAACAGTTTGTCATTGTTTTGGTTCAGAAAGCAAAGTTCCAGTGAGAAAAAACCCTCACAGAGCTGAAGGGCTCCTATTAGGGGATGCCTCATTTCAAAGTCATGCTTTTATGAGACTATTTGCGGACAATCTTTTGCATTATATGTGTTCTGGGTTTCTAGGTAGTTTCAAAAAGCAACTGGCCTCTGACTCATCAACGTGAGGTAAAATTCGCCTCAGATTATTTGAAGTTAACCAAAAACATATTTGACAAGAAAAAAACAAAAACAAAAACAAAAACAAACGAGAAACTGCCACAGCCCAATCCTCTGGTTTCTGTTTAATGTGTACTCTTTCGCCATTACTGTATCTTCAAACTTCTTCTTAATGGAAGGGGTCTGGCAGGCTTTGGAGAAGACAGGGCGGGGTTTCACGCCATACAACTTACTAACAACGTGGTTTCTCTAAGCCTTGCTTTCTTGATCTGGTAATGAAAATATTTACCTTGGAAGGTTATAATGAGCATCGGCAGTAACCCCACATAGAGCACTCCGCATGGAACCTGGTGCACAGAAGGTCCTCAGATGTGTTTGATAAAGGGAGGTTGTGCACCATGAAATACATAACTACACTAGCATGTGTGCACCATCGTAATAAAGTTGCCAATCCCAAAAGAAAAAAAAAGGAAAAAAGACATTCCAACTTTGAACTAGGGCAGTAGACTCACATGACAGCTTGTTTTCAGTTCCTGGCGCACCATTTTGGAGTCCTACCCCCTCTGCTGAATTAGGGAAGAATGGGGTTCATAAGGCATGCATACTCCTGGGCAGATCAGAGCATTGACAAGGAGATGTCAGGCTGCAGTGGATCCTGACCCGTGGGTCATATTTTCGAAAGCACCTAGCAAAGAAAAGAAAGGGTCAAGAGAGAAAAGTATATGCTCAGGTCAGAAATTAGGCAGGGGATAGAATCAGTGGGCAGGGGGTGTGGGACTAGACCTGTCGGCTGGGCAAGGGGAACAGGATAGGATCCCATTACAAGGTGGGAGGCTGGTGGGGATCCCTTCTCAGTGCTTTGCACTTGAATATCCTCAAGTCTGGGGCTCAAATAGATTGCAAACCCTGAGGAACCTGGCAGGGATAGAAGCAAATGAAGCTGGCTGCATGGGATGCGTGCTTGTTGTGAGATGGAGAACCCCAGATTCTCGCCAAAGGGGGTGCTTGCTACCCCATCTCAGCCAACAAACATGGCTCTGGTGAGAATCGGTGCAAATGTGGTTGATTAGGTTTTTCAGGAAAAGTCTTCAATCTGGATGTTAATGTGAAATTGCCCAATTTTTAAAGTGCTGGCAACGCCTTGAAATTTTCTTAAAATACCGCAAAGACCAAACCAAAGAAATCCAGAGGCTGTCCCTTTGTAACCTATGCTGCTGGGTCATCAAAGTAACAAAGTAAGATGCTCATTAGCCAGCAATGGCACTGTCACAGACTCCATCCACTGGGGACAGCCTGTACTCGGCATCTGTGCCAGTGTGCAGGGGGCCGCATGGTGCATCTAGTCGTTCACTGGAAGGCTAGGGGAGCCTAGCCTAGCCTACTCTGGCATATGGGAGCCAGGTGCCCTCATATGTTTCCTATTATACTCTTGATGTAAGAAGTGTTGATGGACAGTCTGGACTGAAGGCAAGGCATCTCTCTCTCCCCTCTCTTGTCTTTCCTGTTCTTCCTTGGCTAGTTTCAGCCACGTGTACACTGTTTCCCAGTGCTGCCCCTCACATCAAGTCTTGTTTACTTTTGGTGAAAAGCCTTCCTTGTGGTGCTGTAGAGCTGTATCTGAGGCTTGTGGTGAGCCCCGTGGGACCCACCCCTACCCCATCCTACCCTGACCCTTCTCTTCTGAAAGAACTCCTGGGACAACTGTAGTCACGCTTGAAAAATCTCCAAAATAAGCTAGTCCAGTGTCTGGCCCTCAGAGGCGGGGAAACAGATGCCCAGAGAAGCCAAGTGATGTGCCCAGGGTCACAGAGCTAATCAGAGGCCAGCAAGAATTCCTTTGGTCACCCAGGCTTCTCGGAAGAGTCCTTTGGCCTTATTCTGAACATCCGGTGAATTTACCGTATAAGAGGTCACCAAAAACCATGAAAGGTGAGGCACTCCAGATGGTTATAAGGTCTGGAAACAACTGAACGTGTCACTCTTCTGCGGAGAGAGACGTGCTGAGAAAATACTGCCGTGGAAACCCCATTTGCACGGCCTTAACTGCTCCTGGCATGGTGTCTTCGGAGGTGAAGTCGTGTGGTTTTAATTTAAGAAATCCCAGGGCCGATACTGGGAAACTCTAAAGATCAGATTTTAGTATCACCCCTCTCCTTTTGTCCTTTCTTTCTTTTTCTTAAACAGTCCATAGCCAGCTTTTGAAGCCATCTTAAAATCTATTATGGATAAGGCAGGTATGGATAAATAAATGAAGTCCACTTTTGAGAAGGAGCTTGGCTCTCTGGTGCTTCGAAGCTTTATTTTTTTTTTTTTAAAGATTTTATTATTTATTTGTCAGAGAGGGAGAGAGAGAGAGCGGGCGAGCACAGGCAGACAGAGAGGCAGGCAGAGGCAGAGGGAGAAGCAGGCTCCCTGCTGAGCAAGGAGCCCGATGTGGGACTCGATCCCAGGACGCTGGGATCATGACCTGAGC
>PISX010025563.1:0-25958 GCA_004024625.1 Mellivora capensis | reverse complement strand
GGTGGGAATGCAAGCTGGTGCAACCGCTCTGGAAAACAGCATGGAGATTCCTCAAAAAGTTGAAAATAGAACTACCCTATGACCCAGCAATTGCACTACTGGGTATTTACCCTAAAGATACAAACGTAGTGATCCGAAGGGGCACGTGCACCTGAATGTTTATAGCAGCAATGTCTACAATAGCCAAACTATGGAAAGAACCTAGATGTCCATCAACA
This sequence comes from Mellivora capensis, assembly GCA_004024625.1. Taxonomy (NCBI): domain Eukaryota; kingdom Metazoa; phylum Chordata; class Mammalia; order Carnivora; family Mustelidae; genus Mellivora; species Mellivora capensis. Next base: position 25,740 of record PISX010025563.1, on the reverse strand, counting down.
GATGAATGGATAAAGAAGATGTGTTATATATACACAATGGAATACTATGCAGCCATCAAAAGAAATGAAATCTTGCCATTTGCAATGACGTGGATGGAACTAGAGGGTATCATGCTTAGTGAAATAAGTCAATCAGAGAAAGACAACTATCATGTGATCTCCCTGATATGAGGAAGTGGAGATGCAACATGGGGGGTTGGGGGGGTAGGAAAAGAAAAGAAACAAGATGGGATCGGGAGGGAGACAAACCATAAGTGACTCTTAGTCTCACAAAACAGACTGAGGGGTGCTGCGGGGGAGGGGAGTCTGGAAAGGGGGTTGGGGTGATGGACATTGGGGAGGGTATGTGCTGTGGTTAGTGCTGTGAAGTGTGTAGACCTGGCGATTCACAGACATGTACCCCTGGGAATAAAAATACATTATATGTTTATAAAAAAATAAAAAATTTAAAACTAATGCAAAAGTGTATGTATTGACATGGAAAGATGTTTATATTTTATCCAGTTTTTAAAAAAAAGGCCAGCTGAAAAAATGTAGCTGTGTACAGCCCATTAAAATACCCCCTAAACACACATTCACACAAATAGAAAAGCATCTGACCATCATAGCAAAACATCATATCTTTAGTTGATTACTTTTGATATTTTGTTTTTCTTTCTGTTTATCTGTGTTTTCTAATTTTCCCTGATGAATATATATTACTTGATTGAATTTTAAGTGAAATTTAATGAAAAATAAGTGCTGTCATGAGAAAATATTTGGACATATGGTTTTGGATAGAATTATTTCTTCTGTTACTACTTTTTAAAATCTGAAGTCATCAAAACAGATGAAAGGGAAATAGGGATTATTTAAAACTTGCAAAATATTGTATGTATAATAGGCAAATGTCAACAAAATTGTTATATAATACAGACTTTTGAAGAATTTTCTTTTTTTTTAAGATTTTATTTATTCATTTGACAAAGATCACAAGTAGGCAGAGAGGCAGGCAGAGAAAGAGAGGGGGAAGCAGGCTCCCTGCTGAGCAGAAAGCCCGATACAGGGCTCGATCCCAGGATCCCGAGATCATGACCTGAGCCAAAGACAGAGGCTTTAACCACTGAGCCACCCAGGCACCCCAAGAATTTTCAATCAGAACATTTAACTACTGCCTTGATTTCTCTTTGATGTGATTTATAGTTGGATAACTTAGACTTCAAGAAAAAAATAAACATACCCTAGTATTAAGAAACACTATATCAGGTGAGTGATTATTTCACTGCTACTAGTATTTGGAGCAGGCATTTCAGGATGATTGATCCTCTGTGGAAAAGAAAGGAATTTCCTCTCTTTGACAATCTGGGGCTCTTTAGGGCTCTCAGCAGCGCTTGCTTTGTTTTACATTGTTGGAAAACCAGTTTTGCATTAGATTAATTTCAAGGATATTAATGTTATGGGAATGAAACATCCAAATATATTTTCTTTCTGGAGCCTTGTCTTTATTTTAATATAAGGAAACTTTTATTATCACAAAGTCATCTGTAAATGTGGTAAGGAAGAACTCAAGTCATAAAATGTAAATCAAACCCTAAAATACGAACTTAACTAGCAATGGAAAAGAAAGAAGAGGCTTCTTTTGTCTTTTTATTTCTGATGATCCATATTCGTACCAAATATGGATCATCTTATGAAAGAATTAAGCTTAAGACTGGTTCTGTCCTGTCACAGAACAGAGAACAGGGGAACTGACACCACTCTTTTCATTATTTTCTGTAATATAAGATGCTACTTAGTGGGCAAGTAAAAAAAATATAGTTTTTAATCCTATTTCAAGAGAGATATTTTCTTCTAAAACATTTAATAATTGGTTATTGATTTTTGTTTTATTATTTATTATTATTATTATTATTATATTTATTATTTATTTATTATTGATTATTGATTGGTTTTTGTTTTGTTTTATTTCAGTAGCCTTTGGGGGATGATTTTATTGAAGAAAAGTTTATTTTCAGGAAAGTATATAGTTTATTGTAGTTTCACAAATTCAGTACAGCACCCAGGTAAAGAAAAGATGCCTCCTTTCTGCTCCCTTCCCACCACTGCCTCTACCCAAAGGTAACCAATATCCTAACTTCTAATACCATGGAATAATTTTACATGTTTTTGAATTTCATTTAAACAGACTCAGACATTATTAACTTTTTCATGTCTGGCTTTTTTCATCCCACATTATGTTTGCAAGATTCATCCTTATTGTGTATTGTTGACATTTGTACATTCTTATTGCTAAGTAATTTTTTTTGCTAATATATCACCATTTATCTATCTACCTTATTTTTATGATCACTGGGTAGTTCAGGGCTATTACAAATAGTACTTATATAAACATTCTATAAACATGTCTTGTACATTTGAAGGTGCTTATGCATTTTTGTTGGTTACGTACCTAGGAATAAAATGGCTTAGTCATAAATTTAATAGGTACTGCCCAAAAGACGTTTATAGTAGTTAAACCAAATTATACTTCTACCATCAGTGTATGAGAGTTCCAGTTTAATTTAGTACATAACCCATCAGCATGCCAGAGTTCCAGTTGTTCTGCATCCCTGCCACTACTTAGTATTCTGTTCTTTTTAGCCATTTAGTGTACTAGTGTATAGTACTATCACACCGTGGCTTTAATTTTGCTCTTCTCTGATGACTAACAAAGCCAGACATGTTTCCAAGTTGTGTATTGACCATTCGGATATCATTTGTAAAGTACCCGTGTAAGCCTCTTGCTCATTTTTCTTCTTTGTTGTCTATATTTTTCTTACTTTTATATTTTTTATATTATTATATTATTTATATAATATATTACATATTATAAATATATAATATATTATGTAATATATATTACATAATATTATGTAATATATATTACATAATATATGTTACGTAATATTATATATTACATAATATATAATATATTTAATATTATATATTATTTATATTTATATTATTTAATTATTTTACTTTTATATTTTTATAGGACTTATTTATATACCTTGGATATGAGTCTTTTGTCAGATATATGTATTGCTAATACTTTCTCTCAATGAGGACTCTCTTAATGATATCTTTTGATATAGCCTAATTTATCATTTTTCTTTATGGTTATTACTTTTTTTGATAAATTAAAAAAAAACTTTGTCTACTCCAAGTTTATGCTGATTCTCAAGCTACTGATTATTAGATGCCATTCCTATATCTGGCCACTCTATTAGACCTTCTTATCGGTCCCAATAGTTATGAGACTCTTTTTTTTTTTTTAGGTAGATAGATAATCATATCATCTGAAATTATTGACTGTTTTAGGTCTTGCCTTTCATATTAGTCAGGAAGTAATCAAAACACATGACTAAAATTAGCTTGAATAATGTAAGAATATATTATTTTATATGCCAAGAAATTCCAAGATAGAGTAGGAGCAGGTACAGCATGTCAAGTTCCAGCTCTGCTTTTATGAAAGTCCATTTGCTTTAATTACCCTCCTCTGTTGACTTTTTCCTCAAGCTGATGCCCAGGTGTTACAGCAAGTTCTGGTTTGCTAAGAAATTTGTAGAAAATTTTTCATCATGATTGAATTTTAAATATTACCAAATGCTTTTTCTACACCTATTGAGTTAGTACTATTTTATTTCTTTAAAATGTTGATTAATATACTGAAGTATTTTTTGGTTTTGAGCCATCCTTGAATTCTTCAGCAAAACATATAACTTATATTTTGTTGTTCCAATCTTCTACTGAATTCAATTTGCTAATATTTTATATAACATTTTGGATTCTTTGTTTATAACAGAATGGGCCTATAATTTTCCTTTCTTGTGTGGTTCTCAGCTTAATTTGGCATCAGAATTAAGTTGAGTGGCATAATTCTTCATATTTTTCTAGTTCTTGGAGCAATTCGATACATTAGAATTTACAGTTGATCCTCATTACTTGTGTATTCTGTATTTGTGAATTTACTTGCAGATTAAAATTGATCTATAACCCCAAAATACTTGCAGTATTTTAATAGTCATTTGCAAACAGAAAGAGAGGTAAGAATTTGAGTCACCCAATATGCATGTTTGTAGCAGAAGTTGAACAAGGCAATGTTCTGCCTTCTTGTTTTAGTTCTAATAATGAGATAAAGTATCTTTTTTGTAGCCTACTTAGTGCCATGCTTTTTGCGTTTTTGTGCTTTTTCATGTTGGTGATTTTACAGTTTAAAATGGCCCCCAATCATAATGCTGGCATGCTGTCTAGTGTTCTTAGCATAAGACTGTTGTGGTGTGCCTCTGAGGGAAATCTGTGTGTTAAATAAGTTTTGTTCAGGTCTAAGTTTTTGTGCTGTTGGCCATGAGTTCAATGTTAATGAATTAATGATAAGTAGTAAATAAAGTGTCTTTAAACAGAAAAATACATGAAATAAAATTATATATTGATCAGTTGATGAAAATGTTGTGGCCAGAAACTCACAGAAACCTAGTCCTATATTTCCCCTTGGAGCAGTGATTCACAATTCACTAATTCAGTTAGTGGTAACTTGATAGAGCATAACTACCAAAATAATAAGAATTGACTGTATGCATTGTTTGAAGAGTGGACAGCAGTCACCCTAGTGCCTTTTGTAAAGATGTATCAATAACTACCATTTTTATTTCTTTTAGGGTCTTGGTCTATTCAAGTATTCTACTATAATTTCTTAAAATGTCTCTTTCATTGATATTCCCATTTTTGGTGTTCCTTCCTATAATATTTTATTACCCTATGTACATTCCATTTTTATTCCTAATCTTGTTATCTGGGTATCTCTTTTTTGAGTCCTGTCAATGTCTGGCTTTTGCTGCTTGACTATGAGTATTTTCAAATAATGAGATTTAATTTTGTGATTATCTATTTGCCCTTCATTTTTGGTTTTCTTAACATCTTCTCTTATCTTTAATAATTCCTTCCTTCCCTTTTCTTTAAGTTTAAAACTTAGTCAATTTCTTTTCATAACTTCTTGTATCCTAAAATAAAGTTATAATTAGGACTTTAAAATTTATCTTAATTATCTCTTTGGATACATCTCTTAAGATTTGATGTATAATGTTTTTGGTGCAGTTTAGTAACTCTGTTTCTATAAATGGAGAACACAGTATTTTTTTATAGGACTTTTAAAAAGATGTACTTATTTATTTATTTTTGAGATAGAGAGAACAAGCAAGAGGAGGGACTGAGGGAGAGAGAGACAAGCAGACTCCTCACTGAGCACAGAGCCCCACTTGGGGCTTGATCTCAGGACCCTGAGATCACGACCTGAGCTGAAATCAAGAGTTGGACACTTAACTGACTGAGCCATCCAGGAGCCCCTGTATTTGGACTGTTGTATCTGGCTTCTTTCACTTAGCTTAATGTTTCCAAGGGCCATCTGTGCTGTAGCATATATCTGTACTTCATTCTTTTTATTTCCAGATAATATTTCATTGTATGGATATACCACATTCATCAGTTGATGGATACTTGTGTTGTTTCTACTTTTTAGCTATAATGAATAGGCTTTGATGACTCTATGAATATATGTTTTCATTTCTCTTGGATATATATGTAGGAGGGGAATTGCTTGGCCACATGGCAGTTATATGTGTAACATTTTGAGTAAATGCCAAACTGTTCCAAAGTGACTGCACAATTTCATATTCCCATCATTAGTAAATGAGGGTTCTAATTTCTCTACATCTTCACCAATACTTGTTATTTTCTGTCTTCTTTATTATAGCCATTCTAGTGGGTATGTACTGGTATCTCATTGTGATTTTAATTTATATTTCTCTAATGACTAATAATATTGATCATCTTTTAATGTGCTTCTTGGCCATTTGTATGTCTTTGGGTAAATGGCTATTTAAATATTTGCCTAATTCTAAATGATTTGTGTTTTTATGTTGTGTTTTTAGAAGTATTTGTACATTCTAAATACCAATCCCTTATCAGGTATATGATTTACAAATATTTTCTCCCATTCTGTAAGTTATCTTTTCACTTTCTTGATGATGTCCTTTAAAACACAATTTTTTTTATTTTAATAAGGTCCAGTCTACTTAGTTCTACTAATTTTTTAAAAATTTTATTTAATTTTATTTTTTCAGTGTTCCAAAATTCATAGTTCTAATAATTTTTGCTTTATATTTGAAAAATTTTTATTAAGCAAAAAATGCCCATGGCTGTTATATTTTATTAATAGTTTGCTCTTTAAAAATCAACTTGAAATGTTCATTTTTATCCTTTAGAAGCCTATTTTCATCAATTCTATGTACAGTGATATTTGACTCTGTATATATGTACATTTTCACATTAAAAAAGAAACTGATGACCGTTCCATCAATGAAGCCTGATGGAAATAGTACCCATTTATTTTTAAATTATACTCACAAACTTGTATGATCATAATTAAACATCATCTATGCTAATATCAAATGGTGTAGTTACTTCAAAATGTGTCATATACAAAACTTATGTAATTATGGTATCTGTACTTATCAGTGCTACTAAAATTATAGACAGCATTCCTTATTAATTGCATCTCATTAACTATAAAGTCTAAGTACAAAAAAACACACTCTATATTAAAGCATATGATTTTTCAACTACTCTTAAACAGAGAAGTCCAAAATTGACATTTCAATTCTAAATGCTGCATAAAAAAATAGATCAGCCAACAAAACTTATCTATAACAGTCTGATCCTGCAGAAGCCTGATAGTTTAGAGATGGAATTAGTGTGATCTTGATCACACAGTTGAACCTCTAGGGAAACTCAAGGCTCTCTCCTCCTATTATCCATACTAGCCCTAAGAAATATGAGTAAATGAACCCTTAGAAACAATGCTCAGAGAATTTAAATGGGACATTATACCCTCATCTTTTATCTCTTAGAACAGTTTAGTTGGGGATTTCTGGATTCCTTATATACCAAATACAGACCATGTCAAAGCAGGAGTGCTAGGAATTCTTGCTGAGACATCAAAGATTTCCCTCAGCTATTGCTGTGATGGTTAGTTCTATATGTCAGCTTGACTAAGCGGTTGTACCCTGTTATTCAAACACTATTTTGTGTGTGTGTGTGTGTATGTGTGTATGTGTGTGTGTTTATGACTTTTATTTTGCTACTTTAGCACATGAAAAAAGTTGCTTAAGAATTCTTTCAAGGGGTGTTAGTTATTGAAGTTCCCAAATGGCCTCATTTTTAAATTTTTTATTTTTTTAATTTTCTTTTCAGTGTACCAGAATTCATTGTTTATGCACCTCAAACACTAGTCTTGTCACTATTTTAACTACATCTACAATCTGTTGACTTTTTTTTAAAGATTTTATTTATTTATTTGACAGACAGAGATCACAAGTAGGCAGAGAGGCAGGCAGAGAGAGAGGAGGAAACAGGCTCCCCACTGAGCAGAGAGCCCGATGTGGGGCTCAATCCCAGGACCCTGAGATCATGACCTGAGCTGAAGGCAGAGGCTTTGACCCATTGAGCCACCCAGGCGCCCAAACAGTCTGTTGACTTTAAGTAAAGGAAATTATCTTCAATAATGTGAATGGGCCTCATCCAATAAATTGAAGGGCCTTTAAAGCAACATTAAGGTTTCATTGAGGAAGAAGAAATTCTGCCTCAAGAACTGCAACATCAGCTCCTACCTGAGAAACATTCAGCATTCCAATCTGCCTTTCAGTTGAACTTGCTAGTTCCCAAAATCAGAACCCAGTTCCTTGAAATAAATCTCTTTACACACACACACACACACACACACACACACACACACACACATCTTACTGGTTTGTTTCTCTGGAAAACTTTGACTGACTCACTGACCTGTTTCCTGAAACAAGTTGCTTTAGCATTAGACTGAACATAAGCTTCTCAAGAAGGGCTTGAAATAATACTGTTGTGCACCCAGAGATAAACTTTGCTATTTTCAAAATTTCCCCATCGACCTGAAAATACTAACTCTGCCTCTTATCCAGGAGGGGTTGCTTGGCCCTACCTGTATGATGGCTTGCCCTTCTTCAATCTCACATCTCTAAGACTCAGAAGTGGCCACTTCCTCCAAGGCAGTTAGAAACTTCCTTTTTGTTTTATCATAAGCTCTTTCTACCTATATCTTATAATAAAAATTGACATTCACTTCTAAGCTCTGTTTTTGATATGTGAAAGAGGACTTTGGGATTTGGAAATCTGTTTTCTCTTCCACAAAATTCTGACCTTTAAAATTACTGTTTAAACAAGTCTCAAACAAGCCTAATTTGAGGCTGAGTAGTGACTTTATTGTCCTAGAATGCATATATTCTGGCTCCAAAACCCTGAATCACCCTGTTGAGTCAATAAAAGGGAAATCATGTGCCATAATGATTTAAAGGGAATTAAAAATTCTTTTACTTAATATTTTTAAAAATACACAATTGATTCTGATTGGTTGAATTTCCTTGTGGTCAAGTTGGCCTGAACTTCATTCAGCAGCTTACAGTAACCAGCTGTGGTAAATTATATTATTTCTTCACTGTTCTTTATTCCCTCCTCAGCCCAGACATATTTTTAGCAGAGACACTTCCCAATGTCACTAGCTTGGAGTTTAGCCAGGTGACTTGTTTTGGCCAACAAAATGTAAGAGGACCTAATGGGAACTATATTCAGCCAGACTTCCAGTGTGTATATGTGGTTTGGTTTGCCCTCTTGTATTCTGGCCATCCATGATGAAAACGTGTTGTCTCAGGGAGCCAGTTTCTTCAGAGTTCCAGAATCAGAAGATGTATGGAATAGACCTAAGTCCAGCCCATATGCTAGTACCAAATCCATTCAAACCCTACCCAACCAAGTCCAGCTAAGTCACACCCTATCCACGGACCTATGAGCAAGAAACCAATGTTTGTTGTTATAAGTCAACTGAAATTTGGGAGGGAGGTTTCTTTGTTACATAGCATTATTACAGTTAATAAGCTGACTAATACAATGGACTTATAGTAAATTATTTTTGCATGTTCTATATTTTATGTGGTACATAGTAGATTTAATTCAACTTATATATCTGATTATCCAGTTTAATGAAGACTCCATATGAATTAACAAAGAAGAACAGTTTGTGCTGTGTAGTGTTTATATCCACACTTGGGTAAATGTGGTGGAAATATATCTGCATCTTCCCATTAGGTTAGAAATGTTTCAGTTGGTTTCTGCTAGCAAGTCAGGAACCTAGCAATGTCTTTACACACTCAAGACTTAGTATACATGTTAGTGTATAGCTGCTCTTGACAGGCTTTATGTTGACCAAGAATAACATACCATCCAGTGGGAGGATAAGTACAACTTCCTCATGACCAGCTGTTCACTTATATAACTCCAATATGAGACAACATCCCATCAATGTGATGGGAAAATAAACTAGGGATGATTTTGATATTCACATATTGCCATGAGTATCTATCTCCTCCATCATATGTTGACATCTGTGATGGCCTTACTAAATAACTCAGGGCATCAGAGCGTTGTTCTCTCCCACAAGCCAAGATAACTTTGGCAAACATATCTGTATAATATGTGCACTGGGCACATTTCCTTGTTGAATTATTCAATTAAATCTGATAATGAGAGCACATTGACACAGTTAAACACTCAGGTGAATAAAGGATTCACTTTGAAGTGCAGAAATTTCTGGAGTCATCTGTGTGTTAACAAGTGATGATTCTCACTATCATCATCCAGGGAGGAAGAAACTTTAGAAAATGTAAACTAGAGTTGATCATGCTGGAGGCTTTCTCTGGTATGATTTCAAGGAGATGAAACGTACAGGCAGTTTCCAGTGTTCATTTGAACCATCAGTGTTTTTAGAATAAACGGAATGAATTTTAAGAGCAGAAAAATAAGACTTAGTTCTTAAGTGAATCTTACTCCTCTGAACTCCAGTGGGACATAAAGAGATGAATACAAGCATAGGTATCAACACATTTGATTTCTGATCCTCCATCTGCAAAGCCCCTCATGCGTAACCTTACAAAAATGTTGGGATTTTTTTTTTCATCTCAGTTCTCACTGTGTAAAATGGAAGAAAATTGACTGGTCTCCCATTGTTACCATAGTGCATATTAAAAAGCACCAATAAAACTTTTTGCAAATAAAAGGACCATCCAGAAATATAAATTTGGGTAATGACTGTTACTTGATGAAATACCTGCCAGTCACACTAGCTGTCTCCATAACAAGGGCATCATTACTAACAGTGGTTTGACACTTGGAAAATGCCTGCTTATATGTTTATTAGCCTGTCCTGTCTCTACATCTGGTCTGTACACCCTTCCAAACCATTTCTTAGTTCTCCTTTAATCTTTATTACTTAGCACAGTACAGTGAGTGCAAGGTGGCTGATCATTGATTTATTTAATAAGAGCAGTTAATAATTGCCATTAGCTGATCCTCTTCCATGTATCAGACCTGTACCAGACATTTTACATAGACTGTCTCTAATTCATACAGTTGTACAATAACTCCAAAAGAAAAAAAAGCCCCCATTTTACAGACCAAGAAATTGAAGTTTGGAGAGGCTAGGAGACTTAAGGCTCAAGGCTATACTGCTAGTTTAATAAGAATGATTATACATATAATGAATAAAATGAATAAAATGTCTTAAGTAATTAGATGGCCATGATTAACAGCTTTAGAAAAGCAAGAGCTAAAATAAAATATCACTAGTAGTTGTTAATTGCTGATATATTTCAGAATCATTAACTGTTCATTGTCTACTAGATCATGGTGCTGCCTTGAGTGTTACTTAACCTCTGAACTGAAGGTTTTGCGTCAGTGTCTAGAGAAGAAATTAAACATATGTGAATGTTCTTTTTCTTAACATTAAGAAAATTAAGAGGTTAGAAAATGAATTGGTTTTTTCCCCTCAAATTGTGAAAATACTACCCCTAAATTTATATAAGTTAGGTGTTTTTTCTCCACTGACCTCCTCATGATTGTAATATGATAATGTGAATGAGTCATTTAGATGAGTTTCCTCCTCAGAATATCTCATTCATGATCAGGAAAAGACCATTTAGCTAACCACTCTTTTTTGCCGCTCAGGAAATTCAAGCCCAGACAGATGAAGTGGCCAGTTTGCAGTCAGTCAGCTGGCCAGTGTAAGGGCTGCAATTAGAAACCAGACTTTCTTTCCATTACCCCAACCCCGGATTTCCATATTGTACTTTTTAAAACATAATGTCTTTTCTCATGTAATAATTAGGAAATATCATATAAGCTGTAGGAACATATTTTTCTTCAGTCATCAATTAACCAGTGGCTTGAGTAGGAAGCCTTCAAGAATACATCGTAAATCTAATTTTTAAAAATCAGCTCTGCTTATCCGCAGCTGCAGGAGCACCAGGTAGCTCTTTCTTGTTTATGAAGACCTTTACATTTAGTCTTATATTTAGGCCTCACTGTGAGCTGTTACTGTGATCTTGACTTTGTAAATGTGGAAACCGTTAACCAAAGAGACTAAATCACCCAGTGGTGGGGTTGGGGCAATATGGTACAACCAGAACTCTAAAGTGGCTTTATGAACTTGACTTCCTTGCTTTTTCCATTTCAACACATTTCCTCATTCTTCTCATGGAAGAGTTGCCTGTCTCCCAGTGGGTTCAGGCTCCCGCTTTTAGAGTAGACAGTTCTGGCAAGGAGGTGGCTGCCTGGCCAGGGACTGCAATTCTCAGCCCCACACCCATTTGGGTGGGCCCTGTGATGAGAACTCATCAGTGGAATCGGAGCAGAAATGTTATGTGTCAGAAGCACATTGTCCTTCTGTGATCTCTTTCCCCATCCACTGGCTTATGTTGGTATCTAGGACATCCTTGAAAGGCACATGTAAAGATGGCAGAGCTGCTGAGCCTGGGTCCCTGAATAACAACTGTCCCTTCCACCCTCTGCTCTGTTAACTGGTAATATCCACTATATTGGACTATTACCTGAGCAAAAAAGTCCACTTTTTACGAAAGCCAGTGAAGTTGTGGGGTTCTTCTGTTACAGTAGCTACCAGTCCCATAACTAAAATGAATATTTTTTTATTAGAAAATAGAATTCAGATTTCTGTTATTCCCTGTGAAATCTCTATAAACACTTGCTCACTAACTCACAAACTTGTATTTTGCTACATTTCCCAGTAACCTCCTTTGTGTCCCTTGATTTTCCTCTACTGTAAGGTTATGATAAGTACTATCCTATATTTTTATTGATGGTATCCAAACAAAAGTATCATAAAATCACTTTTATGGCATACCTATTTGCAGAATAAATAGATTCCTAGCAAAAAAAATTTTAATGACTTCCCTCTTTTAAACTCTTCGAGGCACTCTCCATCTTCAAAAATATTTTTGAGAAAAATTCACATCTCTGACTGGGAAAGGAGTGGTGGTCTGGAATTAATCAGAGACAATTTATTGTCTCCTAAGAGTATAGCTCACACAAGGGCTTCCCTACTGGTTGGCAACCCGCAGAGCCTTAATACTGAGGATAGTCCCTCAAGAACACACAGGACCTGTTGTCTGGGCACTGGTCCCAAAATGTGGCCTAAAACACATGCCAAGAGCTCAGATCTCTTGCATTTCCCCACCACACAGAGGGTCTGAGGCCTTCACTTCTTACACATCCTTGATGTGGTTGCTCCAGGGGTGAGAAGTGGGAAAAACAATGCTTTTGAGAAAGGTATCCAGACAAATTACTTTGACAACTCCCTCCTCCACCCTAAGCTTTATAATTCACTCTCCGTGCAATGTCAGGTGTTGTTTCTCTTAATTTCAAGTCTAAAATCTGAATCTAAATCTCAGAAGAAGGAAAGTTTTGCCAGTTAAGCAGTCACCATAGCAAATGATAAATGCTCCAGCCGCTTAAAAAAAAAAAAAAAATCCTGAAAGCAGAGTTTGGTTACTAGAGTAAATCCCCATAGAAAAAGAAATAAATCTCTGTGACATCTGCTAATGTACACCATTTCCCTTAAACACCTCTTCCTGTCCACTTTCCACACCTCCTTCCCCCTTTTTCCAATGCTCCTTTGTTTTGTGTCTTTTGGCCTTTAGGGGACAACTTAGCCAGCAGATGGTACCAGGAAACCAAGGGTATTGCATCCAGCTGTGTGAAAGTATATTGGTGAATTAAAGCCCCTGGTCTAGGATCTGAAATAAAAATCAGTATAAGCAAAAAGGTGGAAGCTTTTTTTTTTAAAGATTTTATTGATTTATTTGACAGATAGAGATCACAAGTAGGCAGAGAGGCAGGCTGGCAGAGAGAGAGGAGGAAGCAAGCTCCCCGCTGAGCAGAGACACCCCACCCACCCCCCCCGCCGACGCGGGGCTCGATCCCAGGACCCTGGGATCATGACCTGAGCCGAAGGCAGAGGCTTTAACCCACTGAGCCACCCAGGCGCCCTACAAGCTTTTTTTTTAATGCCTTGTTCATTCATGGGCTCAACAAGCATTTGCCATTCACTTATGGTGTTAGTATGGTTCAGAAATACCGTAATAAAGAGAAATAAAAAGAGAAGATATTCGGCTTTTGTTTCCCTAGTCAGATGCAAATTATATGCCTAAAAACCCCCATAAAACTATACAACTAAAGCATAAACAATGAGAGATTCGAGTAATTAAGAAAGATCCACATGTTGGAGCCCATAATGCACAACAGGTGTCAGGGAAATGCTCTTATTTGTTTGTTTGTTTTGGGGGGAGGATTCTAGTAGATTATCAGGATATTTGGCATGTAACATTTGAAGAGACATCTTTGGAGTCCATGCACCACGAGTCAGACTAATTATAGCCCAGAGTTCAGATTTGTCCTTCTCATTTTCCAAGGTGGGTGGAGACCCTAAGGAGGATCTAGTGGAGGTCCACAGAGGTGTCAGAGGCCTGTAAGAGAGCTTTGGAGTTCATGTAAGCAAAAATAGGTCCCTCATAGCTGAATTCATGTTCAGCTCTACCATGGATCAAAGAGTGTTCCTAAAAGGAGTCCCAAAGGGACTGTCCAGACTGAGCGTCCACTATGAGACTTCTACTCTTTTCTGGCTATTTTGATGTCAGTGTGGACCAATCCAGAGCTGCCCACATGAATCACCTTAAACTCCACCTGCTTTGCATTATTGCTTCTTGATTCTCTTCCCTGGAGGTTCTTCAGACATCTGGACTGCATTGTGGCATGACACACTTCTCATTTCCCCCACAAACATCCGTGATTGAAGGCAGATGACACCTGACCTTAAGCTCACCTTTAGGAAACTGCTAAGCCTGGTTTAGCACAGCTAGGTTATAGTATGGATGTTATTCCTATCTTCTAACCCTATGGGTCATGGATTATTTTCTAGAACTCCAGCTGTTGTACATTGCTAGGGAGATCAGAACCAGATTTAAATAGTGTTTATGTTAAACATCTAGATAATTAGACCCTGAATCCAACTATTAAAAAGAAAAGACACCTCTAGAAGTCCTTAAGAACAACATAGACGTTCATCTGTCTTGGATGTTTAAATGCATTTCTCCGTAAAAGATGATTTCTTGATGTTTCCTCCAACAATGTAACTATATATTCCAGACTAACAGGTGCTAACATTTCTCCTTTTACTTCCTTCTTTGTCCATGTGTTTGGGATCATGGGATTGCAAGGAGGGTGGAAAATCTGTAAATAAACTATAGCTACTATATAACTTTTTGGGGGGCTGGAAATGTCCCAGTAATTATTAAATCTGATTAACTCATGCTTCATTTAAATGCATTTTACTGGTTTGAAGTAGAATTCATTGGCTTGATTCTTTTGGCATCTTCTTCAGTGTCTTCTATCATCTTCTTCATCATCACCAATTATTATCACTAAACTGGATTGAGTTCTCCCTCTATGATGAGTTCTGTGCTAAGTACTTTACATATATCATCTCTTAGAAATCTCACAGTAACTCTGGTAGGTAGATACTGTTAGCATCCCCATCTTGTAATATGAAGAAACTGAGACTGAGGGAGGCTATGCGCCTTGCTCACCAGTAGTGATGACATCTGTTTTTTTGGTCTAATGAATGGCATCTGATAAAGGATTCCTTTTTTGACTTGGGGCTTCATATTTGTGGGATGATTTTTACATTTCTTACATTCATTTCAAGTGAATGAAATGCCCTTAGCCCTTTCTCTCAAAGTGTCTTCCTTTATGTTACTTTCTCCTCCCTGTTTTTAAGGCCTACTAACTTTTCCTCTCCTCTTGCTCTCTTCTCTCAATCACAGTTTTATCCTCATCACCCCGTGTGGGGTTTTTAGACATCTTTCTTCTATGCTTCTCTTCTTCCTGCTTATACAAAGTGGAGAGCACATGGCATGGGTGCAGTGGAGCCCTCTCTCATATAGGCCTATATTAGACTGGCTTTTATTGATTTTCTCTATTTTTCTCTGTTTTCAATTTCATTGATTTTTTTTTTAAAGTAAACTCTACCCCCAATGTGGGATTCAAACTCATGACAGATCAAGAGTTGTATGCTCTACCCATTGAGCCAGCCAGGTGCCCCTAGAGGGGCTTTTATTTGCAAGAAGTCCTAAGGGCTTTAATGGCAAAGAAAGGACTTTTTCCTGCTCTCAGAAACTCTTGGGCAAGTTTCCAAACTCCCAATGAAGGAATGTATTTCACAAGAAAAAAAAAATTCAACTATCTGGAGCATTTTATGCACCTGACACCATCACATTAGTGGCATCAGATTACATATTCAGTATGGACTTCTGCCACATGCTGATGCAATTAACCACATGGGAATGTGCAGGCCAGGACCCCTCACAATTATTCAGTCAGTGCTATAGTACAACATAAAGAGCAGTGAGAACTAAAAATGCCCTTGGAACAGAATGCTACATCTCATTAGGAAATGAAATTGCAACTTTCCTGGGAGTGACAGTTCTCGCAGGAAGAGATGATGGCCCAGATTTCTAGTTATCACCAATTAACTACTATAATCCTGCAGCTCTATGTTTAGGTCTTTGATAAAGAACCTTCAAGGAAACTTCAAGATGGTTTGACTGAAGCATGGTGTAAAACAGTGCCTGTGTATTTTGGATGCCTGATCAGCCATGAGAATCCAGTTGAGGAATGACTATAAGGAATTCATTAGTCCTTAACCCAGACATTGCATTGAGATCAAAGGAGGTAGGTCAAATTAGAATTGTCTATGGTACTTGACTCAAGACACCTAAAATAGCACCTAAGAACTCTGCTTCTAGAACTTTCTCTCTGCTTCAAACTTTTCAAGAGGCCCCCTGACCCCTCAGGCTCTTCCCATGCTGCTAAGGGCTCCCAGCCAAGTCTTTCTTCCCTGTCCAGAGTTCCAGATCTGGACCTACTTTCCTCTCTCTCTCCTACCACCTGCATCTGTTGAGGACCTCATTCCTAACATGTACTTCTGGCTTAGTTTTGGAACTGCTACTAATTAACTAGTGAAACAGAAATTTGATTATTTTCTTACTGATCTTTGCTATCTTCTATTTTAATTACAATGGCATAAATTGACTAATAATTCTGCTTAGTGGTATAACATTAGAAAGTAGAAAAATACAACAGTAGTTTAGAAATCCTGTAATGGAGTCCTCTCTCCTTTCTCCTGATCAGCTAAAGGCTTTGCATGGCAATTATAAAATATGTGTAATTTTAGTACTGCAGGAAACGTCTGTTCTGTGCAACCATTATATAATCAATGCCAGTTGTCAGATTGTAGGTTTGGAAACAGGCACTGGTCATGAAGTGGTATAAGAGTGACTGGGCCACTGTCTGCAATTAATACCCTCAGAATCCACACCACTACCACCTTAGAAGATTAGAGTGAAACATATTCTTTCCTACTTGTTAGGAGATGTTAAAGTATCTTAGTAAGGGTATTATTTATATTGTTTCCACCTACCTGTTGTATAATATGGTGGAAACAGTGCTATATATCCATGAAACTCTTTTCTTTTTTCTTCTAGGCCTAAAACTAAACCACATTTTCCAGCCTCCTCTGACGTTGGTTGAAGCCATATGACTGAGTTATGGCCAGTAGAATGTGAGCAGAAATGAGGTAAGGTAACTGCTAGACCTAGCCCCTAAACCTCCTGGGTATACCACCTCTTTCCCTCATTGGACTGTGATATGAGCAAGAAATGAACTCTCCTTATCTCCGACATCCCCCCAAATATCAGTGGGTTGTTACAATAGTTATCCTGTTTAACAAATGTACTTCCCTTGTGTTCAGGAAGGTTTAGTGAGTACCAATGAGATAATTGGTGCAGTCAATGCCAGAGCACTAATTTAAAAAATTAATCACCATGGGATTTGTTTGGCTTCAAGGTAGATGCCAATTACACCCTCAATTTGGAGTAGATTTTTTAGCATATTTTTTTGATAAATATGTTTTTCTTACCATCTTCCTGTTTTTCTTCTTGAATAATAATGCCAAACATTCCTTGTGGGGCTGTGCTCTTTCCGCCTACCTCTGTGGCCTGATGGGACCCCACTGCTCTGTGTAGGACATTCTACATCTACTCAGTGGTTTTCATCGGAGTGAATTCAAAGAAAAGGAATGTAGTGATGCAGGCAATAAAGAAATTTCAACCCCTTGGGTTCCTTGGCCTTTCACACAGAGCATATGTATTCAGCCAAAGCACTTAGGATTCAGACCCTGTATGAGTGTACAGCGTATGGGAGAGAGTGAATGACTTAAAACAGATGAGGGTTTTAAGTTCAGCCTGTGCTCAACAGTTAAATTTAATTTAGAGACTTCCCAAAACCTTCCTGAAATTACAAAAGGGCCATGAGAAATCAGCTTCTTTCTTTTGTGGTTGCAGATTTAATTCTGCAGTTCATGAAGCTGCGTCAAAGTGCTTGCGTAACAGTGCAAGCTGCCAATGATGGAAATGAGGGCGGGTTCTTCTTTGTTGTTAAATACCTACAGTGATGCCACAAACATTCGGCCCCCACTGTTGTGTTAGATGTGTGAGCCGTGATCCCTGCTCCCAAAGAATTCAAAGATGTGTGGTGAAATATTCATTGAAAATACCTTAGAAAGGAATATGCTAATGGTAGACCTGGTGCTTCAGAGGTTAAGCTTGAAAAAGCCCTTCCTTAGAAGGAAAGACTTGAAAGTCTGAGAAATAGTGGAGTAGAATTACAGGACTGAGAGGGGTGCTAAAGGTTGGAGACACTTTCTGCTGAGATCACATTCCTTGCCTCTGTGTGGTCAGCGCAAGCCTTTTTCAGGGCCACAGAAAATCTGCCTGTTTCTAACTTGCTCCTCACAACTCAAATGCCAGTTTAGGATGATATCCTAAGAGACAGCAAGTTCTATCACCCTGAATCCCTTTATACCTACTTGGTGCACTGTACTATTTTTTTTCTTTAATACCAAATAGTCTAAACTTGGAAGCTAGAAATATGGCTCCCATCCCATAATTAATTGGTTAGTAATGTGACCTGGAACAAGTCCCTTCTTCTCATTTGTATCTGTGAATTGGAGAATCTGTTATATGAAGTCACACAATAAATGTGTTGATATGAAATCCCCTAACTCCTTTGTCATTTACAAAAACATTTAAAATGGAAAAATCTCTACAGATAGTGCTCTCTAACCTAGGAATACATCAGAATCACCAGGGAAGATTGCCTTTCTTTGTTAAGGTATAAATTAACACAGCTCTTTGTTTTTAGTTACCTTTTCTTTAAGACAGACCTTACATGCAGTAAAATACACAGAATTTATGTTCAGTCAGTATATTTTAACAAATACATGCACCCATATAATTATCAGTCCAGTGCAGACATAGCATCACCATTACCCTGGAAATTTCCCTTCTGACTCCTTCCTCGTTAATCACCCCATCCCACCCCCAACACTCACAGTCAAACACTCTTTGATTTCTGTCACCATGTAAATGGAATTAAATGTATATATTCCTTAATATATGGCTTTTTTTTCATTCATAATGTCTTTGAAAATCAGTAATTCTTTCCTTTTTATTGTTAGTAGTATTCTGTTGGATGAATATACCTGCTATGGACTGAATTGTGTCTCTCAGTGTTGAAATGCTAACACCCAATGTGATAATATTTGGAGATAGGGTTGTTAGGAGGTAAATCAGGTTAAGTGAGGTCATAAGGGTAGAATCCTCATCTAATGGGACTGGTGTCCTTATAAGAAGAGGAAGAAAGAGATCGCTCTCTTTCTGTCTCTCTTTCTGAGTGCAAGCACCAACGGAAGGCCATGTGAGGATAAAGTGAGAACACAGCTATTTATAAGCCAGGACTTAATTGGTCAGAACCTTGATTTTGGACTTCCCAGCCTCCCAAACTGTAGCAAATACATTTCTGTTGTTTATGTCACCCAGTCTATGGTATTTTGTTATTTGGAAAAATATAAGCAAGTATTTATTCAAATATAATTCTGTCTCATTCTTTCCCCACGTACAGGACTCCAATTATATGTATATTAGACTTCTTGATATTTTCTCACAGGTTATTGATGGTTAGCTCTTTTTTTAAATCTTACTCTATTTCAGCTTGAAAATTTTCTGTTGACCTATCTTGAAGTTTATTAATTCTTTCTTAGGTAATATCCAAGCTTCTGTTAACATACTTAGTGAATTTCTTTATTTTATACACACACACACACACACACACATAAATTCTTCAGCTGAAAAATTCTATATATATATATATGTATATATAGAATATCCACCATGTTATAGACATTGAATTAAGTTCTGGAAATTCAAAAAGCTATATGGACATTCTTTGCCTTAAAGGGCATTAAAATTTAGTTGTAGAAATAGGCCAGATACCTAAAAGCTCAGATAATGTGGTAAAAATAGATTTTTCAATATGCCTAATGATGAGACCAGCAATAAATGTATCTCTGTGAAAGAAATATTCACAAAGAGCTCTAGTGATTAGAGGAGACTTCATGTGGGAAATAGGACTTTAAATCGATCTAAAAGAAAATAAAGGGTAATTGAGGCAGGGTCAGGGAGACCATTTTGAGAGAGAGGATGCCATAGATAAAACATGGTGCATATTTAGGAAGAGGAGAGAAGATTATAAAGTTTGGAAAATGTTATATTCTGCAGAATCTAGGAATTTGGTTTTACATCGGCATTAACACAAAGCTAAAGACCAATTATTAATGTGATAGCCATATAATCATGACCATACTTTGAAAAAATCACTTACAGAAAACAGTGAATATTGGTGATGCCTATTTGCCCTCACACACACATAACCCTTTTTCTTTTTTTATTCTCTTTTTGCCTTTTCCCTGCTCTGTATTATAGTGGGCTAATCCCACATGCTGGATTTGGTAAGTAAGATTGGAGAATGGATGTAAAAGAAAGCCAGAATTTTTTTCCCCTCTCTCTTTTTCTTAGACTTCTTCCACAACAGCTGGATCACTTCCTTGGCATCTCTTCTTATCTCCCCCTAGGTGACCCTGGCCTCTGAGTTGTAATAGCACTGCCTCCCTTTTTCTCTCAGTGTGGGACCTTAGTAGCTTCCTGATACCACCATTTACTGAGTTACTTCACTGAGCCTTAGTAAACTTCTCATCTTCTTCCATTGCTGCTATAATGAAGTACCTGCATTAAGTTCCTTCTATTTTATTTTTTTTTAAGATTTTACTTTTTTAAAGTAGTCTCTACACACAATGTGGGGTTCAAATTCACAATCCTGAGATCAAGAATCACATGCTCCACTGACTAAGCCAGCCAATCACCCCTTTTCTATTTTAATATAGCCATAGTGGTTTGTTTTCCTGATTGGATATGGTTAGATCTAGGGATATGATTATAAATAACTTCTGCTAAATGTATCACATTTATACTTCAGAGTTTTGAAAATTTTATGATATGTTACTTTGCAATAAGAATAAGGCAAAATTTTTCAAGAAAATTTTAAAAAATTAACATGAATGCAGTGTATAAAGTAAATTGACACTGTATGGTAACTTAACCCAATTTAAATAAAACTAAAATAAAGTGAATTGGAGTTAGGAAATATTGGATAGACCTTATATAAGCCCTATATATAAATAGTTCTGCAAGTTGTAATTGTAGAAATTAAAGAGAAAAAGATACTGGATGGCTACACCAAGGACAGAAGGAGCCCGAGAGCAATGCTTCCAAACCTAGGGGAGTATGTAAGAACTACTTGGGGAGTTTTAAAAAAATACACAGGTTGGGTAGGTATCACTCCAGACCAACTGAATCAAATATCTGAGGCTGGGTCCAGGCATGACTCCTTTGAAATGACTTTGTGAATGGTGCTTGTCCACTCCATGCTTATCTCCTCCCATCAGCACAGAGAAGTTTTAGACATGAGGGAACCCCTAGGGAAAATAGCAGGTTCATTAGAAGAAAGGCCTAGAAGAACTAGAGGTAAAAGAGTAGGGAGTCAAAGAGGGAAAAATCAAAACTACCAGGCAAAATAGCATATACTAAATTTATGTCCGGAAATTAACATTTAATAGAAAGATTTTGTAAAAGTATTTCATGCTTATCCTAACGCATTATTAGCTCGACAAAAGCAAAATTCTCAAATATATTAATGTAGCAGAGAACCTGTAGGGAAAATAGTTTTAAAGACAAAGATTTTGTTTCTCTGAATGCTATCTAAAAATACCAAATGAAAGAAAGGGCTCTGTTTAGAGCAGTGTGATTTTTTTAAACCACAAGAACTATGAGGAAGATCCAATAAACAATAGCATTTTGAGTGTCAAATTAGAATGAATAAATAAATGACCTTCCCAAGGGAAAACTGGCTCCTTTGAAATTTTAGCAAATAGAGTTATAATTGCCAGATTTCCTTATTTATGGAAAACTAAGCTTCATTAATATTGAACTTCCCAGTTATCTACATGAGCAACAGAGATCTTCATGAAAAGGGAGATTCAATAATTAGCATTTAACTCTTCATTAAAACATATGAATAGCAAGAAAAAAATCAACATAGTCTTGAATTCCACAAACATAAAAATAATCTTTTATTATCAGAACACCATTTATGGGAAGTTCAATGGACATTTTATGAAAAGCATCTAATAAGTGAGCTCTATGTTTAACTGATGTGAAAAGCTTTATTATATTTAATAAGACACTGTAAACGTCATCCACAAACCTAACAAAAAAATAACAAAATCTCTAAGCCAGACAAAGAAGCAATCTAATGAATAGGTGTTCTCCGTAGGGACTGACCCAGGGTTGAGCATACCTCTAAGAAATCCACACTAGAGCTCTCACGGTCTGGCCTCCCACCCCCAAGGTCAATGTGAGGAAGATCTCCTCTCCCAATTAAACACGGATCTAGCCTCTGGCCCTCTGTGCCATACACAACAGATACCTGTGTTGATCTGTTTATGTTAGGAGGATGCTCCCATTGTAAAAGCCTCAAAATTGGACTGGTAGGGGATAAAATAGTGGTGGGAGAGACAGATTGGATTCCATATGACCCTTAGAATCAAATGCTGATGTCTTACCCCTCCACCTGCCCCAGACACTGATTTAAAAATGTGGGATAGATCTGGGTTGGGGATAAGCCAGGCTTGAGGACCACTGATGTAGGCCCTAGATGCTATGGTAGGAGTCCTAAGTAGCTCAGTATTTAGAACAGTGCCTGTTTATGGCTATGAGTGAAAAATGAAGTTTATACCCCTTTGTATCATTTAGATAAATTAATCAAGAGGAAGCATTCACAGTAATTTTTCTCAGCATCCCTGACTGTACATTGTCCAAGTTGTTGAGGCTGTGATGTATTCCTTGGGATTTCTGAGATAATCATGAGGCCTTAGGTTGTAAAAATAAATTCCTTACTGGTTGAGCTTTCCAGTCAACATAGTGCAATATCTTCTTTGTCTCTAATTGAATGAAACCAATAGAAATTGGTGCTCCGAACATTCTTCTCTTAGTAAAAATCCTCAAATCGTTCATTGAATACACTGAGGAATTAGCAGCTTATAAGAGGGAGAGATTATATCAACTTACTTTAAAGCTGAAAGTGTTTATTTTGCTTGGTGGGAAGGGAATGAAGGAATTCTTGAGCACCTAACCAAATAAATTATATCAGAACCAGTCGCCCACACCAGAAAAACTATGTTTTGGTTATTGGTAACTTATTGATAACTTTGTTATATGGTAAAACCTTGTGAAGTTTAGGGGTGCCTGTGTGGCACAGTCAGTTAAGCATCCGACTCAGTGTTGTGGGATCAATCCCTGCTGAGCGTGGAGTCTGCTTTAGATCCTTTCCCTCTTCCCTCTCCCCTACTTGTACTCTCACACTCTCTCTCTCAAATAAATAAATCTTAAAAACAAAACTAAACAAAAAAACCTTATGAAGTTTGTAATTCCTCCTGAAATCATGATTTTTAAATTTTTGCATAAACTTCATTCAGCTCTGGTGCTTGTCAAAAGTACAAATGACCAGTCCCTATCTTTCTAATCCCAAGATTTAGGTATTGATCCCCTTCACTGGACTGCAAGCTCTTGAGAACTAGGACCATACTTTATCCTTCTCTCACCCAGAGTAACAAGTCTGAGATCAAGCATGTAAAAGGTACTTAGGAGTGTTTGATATGAATGTGGTCACTCTATTCCTTTCTGTTCTTGCTAGAACCAAGGAAAGGGAAGAAATGGGAGTGAGCCTACTGAGTCAGCATTTGGTATCTGGACCTGTCCTAAAAAATGAAAGTACACACAGTCAAGAGTGCTATATCCAAATCAACCTATTAATCACAGGTGACTGGACAGTGAAAAACATAGAAACACCTCCTCTGGAGAAACCCAGCAAACTTGCACTACTTTAATTATTTTACATATGCATGTATTGGTGTTTTCTTGTAACTGTTTTTCATAATTAATAGGAGAAAATATATGATGTTATAGTTTCTTTCTAGACACTTCTACTTCATCTACATATATTAGCAAATTGATTAGTAAACTCCTAGTTGGCAGTGTGCTGGTGTTTTTGTTACATGTTTCTCACAACTCACAAGGGACACAAATTAAGGAAACTAATTATCATTTCTGGCCATAGCATCTGGTGACCCAGAATCTGTTTCCATGAATCTTGACACTGAAATCCCATAAAAGGATACCTCTTGTGCATTCAGATTTTAGGTTAACTGAAGCTATAGACAACTGAGCAAGTATTTAATATGCCTGGACAACTGTACCTCAGTCCCATTGTGTTGGGTCCCTTCTAGTTCGTTTGGAGACAATCTACAGTGATTATAAAATAGAGTTAGATTTTGTAACAATTAAAGACTATCTTGTTGACAACTCGGCAACAATCTATGATTCTTTAAAATGTGTTTAGGGCACCTGGGTGGCTCAGTTGGTTGGGCGGCTATCTTTGGCTCAGGTCATGGTCCTGGGGTCCTGGGATTGAATCCCAAGTTGGGCTTCCTGCTCAGCGGTGAGTCTGCTTCTCCCTCTGACCCTCTCCCCTCTCATGTTCTCTCTATCAAGTAAATGAATAGAATCTTTAAAAAAATAAAATAAAATGTGTTTATAAATTGAATTCCTGAGATAACCACAATTTTTATAGAATGTTACATTGATGTAAAGAAAATTTTTAAGGATTTGAACCTCTTAATCATTTAGAAGGAGGTTCTACTTATGAATTAAAATTAACGATTAAAAAAATAAGATTCAAAGTTCCCTCCAATAGTTTGTACCAAGAGACTATTTCTGAGAAGCCAAGACACTGTATATATTTAAAAATTATTTCAAAAGAACTTAAAGATCAAATTGTTTACTAAATCCAAATTGCTTCTTTCCATTTCCAATGCCCTTTTGTACTCACCAGAATTTATAAATTTCTGCTATAATTTAATTTTCCATGGTAACTTTTGAAGTTGTTAATATGTAAAGATCTGACATTCTGCTTTCATACAGTATAAATTGAATCACAATGAGAAATTCTCCACTGTTTTTTAACTACTCAATGCATTTTTAATGGAAAAATATTTTATTGATATCTAAGTTCAGAAATAGTTCATTTATTATAGGGCTTAAGTTCAGTAAACTCTATACTGTGAGTATAATTCAATCTTTTTATTCAATCATGGCTAAAGTAATATTTAAGACATTTACGTGATTTCTCTACTTTCAGAATCAACCTGCTGAATTATCTTTTCATAATTAATAATATGCTACAGAGATGTCATCAAGCCAAGAATTGATGTTGTTGCCTGAGTCAGGGCAAAAAATATGTATAGTGGGCACCTGGGTGGCTCAGTGGGTTAAGCCTCTGCCTTCGGCTCGGGTCATGATCTCAGGGTCCTGGATCGAGTCCCACATTGGGCTCTCTGCTTGGCAGGGAGCCTGCTTCCTCCTCTCTCTCTCTCTCTGCCTGCCTCTCTACCTACTTGTGATCTCTCTCTGTCAAATAAATAAATAAAATCTTTTAAAAAAATGTATAGAAAGTTTCAGAACAAAATAGTAGCAAAACACAGATACTGTTTCATATTACTTTTTTAAAAATAGTTTTTTAATTTTAATGGCCACGGTCGCCAAACTGTGGAAAGAACCAAGATGCCCTTCAACAGACGAATGGATAAAGAAGATGTGGTCCATATACAGTATGGAGTATTATGCCTCCATCAGAAAGGATGAATACCAGACTTTTGTAGCAACATGGACGGGACTGGAAGAGATTATGCTGAGTGAAATAAGTCAAGCAGAGAGAGTCAATTAT
>PISX010025562.1:0-25838 GCA_004024625.1 Mellivora capensis | reverse complement strand
CCCTAGAATTGCCTCATCTCCTTGGCCTGCTAGGTGCATCCGTATGACTTAGGCGGTGGGATGTAGGCTTTGAAGATGGTCTGTTAGGGTGCTGGGTGGGAAACAGTCCTGCACGTGTGAGGTGTGAGCTTCCCAAAAAAACCTATCTAGACTGTCGGGTCTCGGTTCAGCCCCTAGAAGGGTGATGGCTGCCTTCAACATGATGCTCTGAGAGAAACACAGCATTGCTTCTGGAATATTCCTGCCAAAAATGCATAAGCTGATTTCAGTCATGAGGACATATCAGACAAACTCAAACTGAGGGACGTTCCACAAAATAACTGGCCTGACCTCCTCTAAGACATCAATGTCACGAAATACTGAAGAACGGCTCCAGGTTAAAGGAGGTCAAAGAAATTGACAGCTGCCTGCACTATGTGATCCAGAGGTTTTTGTTGGGCTATACAGGACTTTTTTGGAAGAGCTGGCAAAAGCCAAACAAGATCTGAAGATTAGACCATAGACTTTTGTCAACGCGAATGTCCCAAGTTTTGACATTGTACTGTGGTTATATAAGAAAATGTCCTTGTTTTTAAGAAAAACCCACTGAAGCATTTAGGCCTAAAGGGGCTCGTGTCTGACATACAGATAAATACACACACATATATTTATATTTTTTATATACACACATATATAGAGAGAGAAGAAATGACAAGGTAAAAGTGATAAAATGTTAATATTTGGGAAAACTGGGTGAAGGATCTACGGGAATTCTTTGCATTGTTCTTGCAGATTTTCTGAAGTCTGAAATGTGTGGAGAAGAAGTCCAGCGGCGTGCCTCTGGCTCTGGAGAAGAGACAGTTTTACGGAGCCCTGACAGAGTACATACCCCACAGCCGCCCCATTCAGGGCTAGGACGCCCATTTTGCCCAGGAGGATTCTGACATCAGGTGCAGGAAGGGACTTGCCCTGTGCTCACAGCCCGAGGCCTGGACGTGGCAGAGCTGGCTATGAACTTGAATCTGACTCCTCACGCCTCAAACTCATCACCATCTTCACTGCAACAAGGTCACAGACTCCCTGCACCATGTCTGGGACTGAGCAAAGAAAACATAACTTCTTCACTCTTTGTAGAATAACGCAGAGGAGAGGGGTCAGAGGGCAGAACTAAACTTAGTTCACCCCAGTATAAAACTTGGTCTAATTCAACAACTTCAATATTCTCTGGAGGTTTCTTGAATTCAGAGAGACTCGGTCTCTTTGGTATAATTGCTCAGGCTTCCTGATTCCTCCTTTCCTCCTCTGCTTCTCCCAAATAGGACGCCTGTGCTGGGGATGGGGAGTTTCAGTGACCGGCATCTGCTGGAATCTGGATGTTGCTGAAAACATCCACTGGCTTTCTAGCAGCAGTTGGTTGCTGATGAACTGGTCAGGCCTCCTGCTGACTCATCAAGGCCTACTGGTGATACTGGCTCAAGGCCACCTCACATTGGCTTGCTGTAGTTCTGTGGCCAGCTCTGGGGTTCTTATCTGGTTCTCTTTCTAGGCTCCCAACACAAGGCCCACTCCACCCCACCACACTGGGTCCTAAAACGGGCCCAGAGGCCATCAGTTCAATGTCTAGGTCACCCAGAAACTGAGGGGGATACAGAGGCAAGACTGATACTCAGGAAGCATTCTTTGTTATTAAAATAATTCAGCCCTTCCCTCCTGGTTGGTAAAAAGCTGTTGCCCAAGATCCTTCCGTATCCCCTCCCCTCTCCTCCAGTCCAGCTGCCTTTGACACCTTCCCAGGCCCCTTTCATACCAGCAACTAAAGGGTTAACACAGCAGCTAGCCTCCAAGACTCTGCTCCAGCCCTGAGACTCACTCCCTCCTGATGGTAAGTATTTTGAATAGCACCACTCTTCTTAGCCAGGCCAAGCAGGGGCCTTTCTCTTACTCCAAGACTACCCTGAACTCCTCTGAAAAGTCTCAAAGGACAGTGGATGAGAGCCCTTCTGTCCTTGGCGTTCCCTTCACCTTATTGAACATGCCTGCCCCTTTCTGGGCTCCACCCCAGGAGAAGGTGGGTCAACACTGGAGGTCTTCCCCAGCTCCCTTCACCCACCCCCAGGTCCTGTCTACTATCCCTGCAAATACATTCTTCCCAGCTTCCCTGACACCGGAAGCTGCCGGCCCATAGCCATGAGACACAGCTCTGGCCCCTGTGAAGGAGGCAGAAGTCTGCTGGGGACAGTTCCAGGGACAGCGTTTGCTTTCCTGGTAAAAGTGAGAAGCTTGCTCAGTTCAACCCTCCCCCTGCTTCCTGCTTTAAACAATGATGTTGAGCTGAAGTTTTGGAGGCCATAGGGGACCCAACAGGATGCTCGCCCGATGTGGTTTCTGCCTAACTCCAGATAAGCCCCTGCAAGTTGAGATACCTATTTTTCAGCCAGATGTCATCCTGATGCAGGGTAACTGGCATGAGACTCTGTCAGCCTACCTCCCAGACTGCTCACGTTTTCTCCCGGCCTTCCCGTGCCCACGGTTCCCTGGGTCTGGCCTGAGGCCCACTTCTCCCCTCTCTGCTTACCCTGCATAAGTGAAAACTGTTTTCCTAAAAGCCTGTGGTCTTTTCCACCTGCCCATGCCCTTGCAATACTAAAATAGGAGATAAAGGAACCTAGAGAAATCCTTTCACTCTTGAGGGCCTGCCTTTTAAAATGCCAAAGGATATTAACTCTACCATTATTCATCCTTTCTGTAATTAACTCATTATTATTATTAGCTCACATTGTTACTATTAACTCTAACCTCCTTTTTGCATTCCTTCTATAAGGTCCAATTCTCCTGATATTATCATTTATCCCCACTGCATGGATGAGAAGACTCAGGATGCTTGTGGAGATTGGGTAAGTTTTCCAAAGCTGGAGAGAGCAGAAGGGATCTTATAGGCAGACCTGAAACCATTTACCGAGGTCATTAATACCCACTGATCCCGGGCGCCTCGCCTCCCTTCACCAACCATCCCTCCATTCCGCCCATACCAGGACCTCATGCACCCCCATACCCTCAGCACGGGGTGGCCTGGTGGTGAGCAAGCAGCAAAGGAGACAGCCAGCAGCAGGTGTTTATTGGAGAGCAAGGGTGCCAGCCCCAGAACCAGCTCCACATATTAAGGCTTAAAGGCCAGAGGCCTGATTCCGTAGGGGAGGCAGCACAGGGAGGCATCTGGGCACATGTGCATGTAGGTTTCTTGCCTTGTACAGTAAGTCCGGCAGGCCCCCTGGCCCTTCCAGCACCGCTTAAATTCACTTCTCCCTAGGCAGAGGAAGACCACAGGTCACAGGGCAGCCCAGGCATTGCAGGTTAGACTGCTGCACACAGCTTTGACCATACATCAGGGGTTAAGCCACGGTCACAGATAAAACCCCTGACCACAAGCTAGACCACAGGACCCACATTAGATCACAAGTCTGGTCTTTTGTTAGCTTTCCGGTCATTGTGTTGGGTGACTGATTACACAACAGCCCACAGGTCATAACTTAGGCCACAGGACACGAACTCTGACCACAGGTCAAGGGGTTAGATTAGATGGAACAGATTAGACCCCTAGTCACAGATGAGACAACTAGTTACAAACGAGCCCTCAGATTTCAGTCCAGGTTAGCCCATAGGTCACAAGTTAGACCATGAGTTATAAGTTAAAAACTGATTTCCTTTTTTTTTTGTTTTTAGTTTTTTTTTTTTTTAATGTACTTAGCAAGTGAGGGGAGGGGCAGAGGGAGATGGAAAGAGACTCTCAAGCAGACTCTGCATTGAGTTTGCAGCCTGACATGGGGCTCGACCTCACAACGCAGAGATCATGACCTGAGCTGGAATCAAGAGTCAGACGCTTAACCGACTGAGACACCCAGGTGCCTCTGGAAACTAATGTCTTGTCCACCCACCCCCTGCTCAGGTACACTCTAAGCACTTTTCATCACAACACTATACAATTACAGTTGGTCTTATTATGATCCCCGTAATACAAAGTAAGGAAACTGAGGCACGGGAAGGTGTTGCCCAAGATTACAGGGACATGAGGAGCAGAACCACGATTCAAACCCGAATAATCAGGCTCTAAAGTCCACACTCGTAACCATGACATAAACTCTCTCACACATATAGGGACCTGTTAAATGTTAGTGGAGGAATTTCTAGCCACGGGCCATGGAAAAGGTAGGGTTTTGGAGGAACAGGTCCTCCTATACCCCCTCAAAGGGTCTTTGGTCACAGCTTGAGGCATCGCCTTCATTTATTCATTCAACAAACCTGGGACATTGGGAATACCACAATGAACAAGATGGACCAAGGTCCATGCCCTCAAGGAGCTTCTAGAAGGAAAGGCAATTAATACCCTAGCGAATAAATACAATCACTAGAACTGTGGAAAGTGTCCCACAGGAAATCATCAGGATGTGGTGATGGCCAGTTAGGACAGGTGTGCAAATGTGAGGAGAGAGGCAGGCCCAGGCAGACCTTTCTGTTCCAGCAGTATTTCTAGGCATGTGACCCAGGTGGGCAGAGAACAGCTCTGAAGAACTGGGCTGAGCAGGAGCTGGAGGGGAAAGGCTTCCCTCTCTCTCCCTCGATTAAAAGAGATCCCATGGGGGCGCCTGGGGAGCTCAGTCAGTTGGGCGTCTGACTCTTGATTTTGGCTCAGGTTATGATCCCTGCGTTGGGCTCTGGACTCAGTGGGGAGTCTGCTTGGGGTTCTCTCTCTGTCTCTCTCTCTCTACCCCTCCCCACCATGTTATCTCTCTCTCTCTCTCTCAAATAAATAATTCCTGAGAGAGAGAGAGAGAGAGCGCGATCCCACAGAACCCTCAGGGAAGATGGACCAACCCCTGGGTGTTATTCTGCCCCATCGACCAGCCATCCTTCCATCCTGCCAAGGTAGAGAATCTTAGAATGAGACGGACCTGGCCTCAAAATCTCTGCAAGGCAGAGGATCCACCCTCTGAAGAAGGCATATATATCGGTTAGCGGACTGCGTGAGCCCAGCTCAGATCCAAATCCCGGCTCTGCCAGCTCCCCGCTGAGTGACCTTGGCCTCAGATTCCTCCTCTGTGGAACTTCCCCCCTTTCAGGGAGCAGCTATACAGACTTTCATCATTCTAGCACAGTGCCTGGCACATAGTAAAACCCCATACATGGCAAGCGAAATGACCGGAATGACAGTGTAGAAGGCAGAGCAACCGCAGCCCGTTCGCCGCCAAGCCTCTCCTTTCATAGGTCAGGACAGGAAGCAACTTACCCAGCTTTTCCCAGCCAGTAAGTGGTGGGTTCTGGAACCACAACCCAAGACCCTGACTCCCAGGTGAGGGCAGTTCCTATAACTACTCTTAACACATCATCACATTTCGACCTTCTGATGACTGGGAGACCCAGAGTTGCTATTTTCTCCTACATGATCTGTACCTCCCGCCCTCCTCGAATCTTTGACTTCGTCTTCTCCCCTGGTGCACTCCCACTCCAGCCATCCCGGCCTCCTCAAGGCTCCTCAGACACATCGGGCACCCTCCTGCCTCCTGGTGCCTGAGAAGATCTTAATATTCTCATTGCAGTCAGATCTCTGCTCAAAAATGACCTTACAGGGGCGCCTGGGTGGCTCAGGGTTAAAGCCTCTGCCTTCGGCTCAGGTCATGATCTCAGGGTCCTGGGATCAAGCCCCACACTGGGCTCTCTGCTCAGCGGGTAGCCTGCTTCCCTCTCCCTCTCTGGCTGCCTCTCTGCCTACTTGTGATCTCTCTGTGTCAAATAAATAAATAAAATCTTAAAAAAAAAAAGACCTTACAAGAAGGTCTGAGACTGACTTCATGATAGTTCACTAAAACCAGGCTGGTTCACGGTGATGATTGTTGAGATTGGGTGAAGGTACACCGGGGTTTGTTATACTATTTTTAAATTTATGTTTGGCATTTTCTAAAATGAAAAGGTTTCTTTTAAAAATACCATTACAGGGGGCCTGGATGGCTCGGTGGGTTAAAGCCTCTGCCTTGGCTCAGGTCATGATCTCAGGGTCCTGGGATCGAGCCCCACATCGGGCTCTCTGCTCAGCAGGGAGCCTGCTTCCCTCTCTCTCTCTCTGCCTGCCTCTCTGCCTACTTGTGATCTCTGCCTGTCAAATAAATAAATTAAATATTAAAAAAAATAAAAATAAAAAATAAAAATACCATTACAGGGGCACCTGGGTGGCTCAGTGGATTAAGCCTCTGCCTTCGGCTCAGGTCATGATCTCAGGGTCCTGGGATGGAGTCCCACATCGGCCCCTCTGCTCAGCAGGGAGCCTGCTTCCCCCTCTCTCTCTGTCTGCCTACTTGTGATCTCTATCTGACAAATAAATAAAATCTTTAAAAATAAATAAATAAATAATACCATTACATTATTCTCTAAGTTTCCATTAAAAAAAAAGACTCACCTTGTTCTTTATATTAATCTCTCTACATTCATGTAAATTTCAAGTTGTTCAGAATAAAAAATACACAGGGCCTGCCTTGACCATCCTCATCAGCTCTCCCATCCAGACCTCCCCCCACCGCAAGCACATACCACACTGACCCCTGGCTCTGCTTCCATTCTTCTGAACACTTATCACCACCTGATATATCATGTGTTTATTTGGTTCTTTTCTGTCTAAAATACCAGCACCATGAAAGCAAGGACCTTGTTTTCTTTCCCTGCCAGATCCCCAACAGCTGTCATGGTGTCAACCCACAGTAAATATTCTTCAAAAAATATTTGTTGCGTGAACCCCATTTTAAGGATTAAGAAACTGAGGTGCAGACTGATTTAGGAAGTTGCCCTAAGGGGCCCAGCAGGTCAGAGGTGGGACCAGAACACAAACACTGGTCTAGGCCTCCTCTATCCCCCAGAACCTTGGAGGCTATTACACACACACACACACACACACACACATGCACACGCACACGCACGCGCACACTTACCTGGAGGCAGATGACCCAGGGCCAGGAGAGCCACAATGAGCAGCAGCAGCTGTGTCATGACCACAGAGAACACCAGAGGAGCCAGGCATACTAAGCGCTGCTGCCTGCGGCCCAGCCTTTATCAGGCTGCAGATCAAGGCTGGAGTGTGGGCAACGGGAGGCCTGGGTGGGAGGCTGAGGCTCTGTGAGCCCAAGGATGTAGCTGGATCTCAGCCAGCTCTGTGGCAAACTGCTCAGCCATACAGTGAATGAGCGGCCGAGCGGCCAAGCTGGGACTAGAAGCTAAGCTGCACAAGACACCAGTCACAGTCTTTCTTGTAGGAAAGGGATGCTCAGAAGGCCAAACCACAGAAGGAGGCCAGGCGTGAGGGGGTACAGTGTCTGCCCCGAGCCCTGCGGGGGCTGAGCTAATCTACAGACCTGCTCTGGGAGTTGCTCTGAGCTGGACACCTGGACCCCCTCAGCCATGACAATGAACCCCACGCACAGGTACAGCCTGGTCTGCAAGGGCCCACGTACAAACCCACCCAGGTCCCTCAATACCTCAAAGGAAGCACCCTGCTCAAAGAGCCTGGATCCTGGTCCCTCAGATGGCCGGAATCACCAGTTCCCTAACAGCCAACTGCCCTACTCTATCACAATGTGTCTCTCCTCCTCCAAGTGGAAAAGAAAATAAGAAGAATTATTTTTAAAGCCATGGGCAGTGATGGAAAGGGACAGTTGGCTGAGAGGCAGAATCCTGAGCGGCGGGCCCAGATAAGCTTCAGTGTAATCATCCTTTTAGTGTTGTGCTGGAATTAAATGAGCTAATAATCGAGGCAAAGTGCTCAAATCATACTAGCCACAGCCCAAATGTCCAGTAAATATTCATCACGGAGGGGACAGACTTTCTTCCAGGCACAGGACCGCCCCCTGCATAAAGAGTGCTTAACCTAGAACTTGGTGAATGAATGAATGGAATGCCAACATCAGATATCCAGAAGTCTTCAGTGCAGGCTTCCTAGGCTCCCTCCTCCCCTGGAGCCACCTCCCCAGATTAATTCTCCATCCAGAGTTGAGTTTCTCAAAGTGGGGTCCATGAACTCTGCAAGATCACTGGGCATTTGTTAAAATGCAGATTCCTGAAGCCCTCCCCCAGAACGGGCTGAATCCGCCTCTCCTGAGGGTGAGACCTCAGAATCAACATTCAACCAGCTCCCCAGGGGGATTCTGCGAGGGCTAAAGTTGGCGCGCCCCGTCGCTGGCGTGGATACAGAAGGGGTCCACACCCAGGAATTAGAAATCCCTTCTTTCCTCTCTCTCGCCCGCCACCCCGACACTGCCACCACCACCCCAGGCGAAGGAAGGCCTTGCAGCTGTGAGTCCACTGAGCTCTGCGGAAAGTCGAAAAGTCGTTGGGCGGCCGAGGCCTCGGGGCGGGGACCCGGGGGCTGCCCTGACGGGGCGGGGCTGGACGGGGCGGGGTCGCGGCTCCTCCCCCGGCCCCGGCGGCTGGGCGGGACCCGCCCGAGGGGCTGCGCGCGGAGGCGGTGGTGCAGCTTGCAGCACCCGGCAGCTGCGGCAGCCGGGGACCCTGGACCCCTCCCCACGCGAGGTAAAGGCCCGCGCAGCCCGCCGCCAACTTAGTCAAGTTGGAGCGGAGTTCGCCAGGCGCCTGCCTGGGGGGCGGGGGAGGGGAGGCTCTGCGGCGCAGGCAGGGGCGAGGGAGGCCTCGAACCCACGTCCCAGGGTAAGGGTCCTCCGGCCTGGGGTCAGGGGGGTTGGAGAGCCTCGGACAAGGAGCCCTCTCGGGATCAGGGGACTCACACCCAGGACCCGGGGCGGGGGAAGCTCGGACTCAGACTCCAGGAATGGCACATGCGCCCCCGGGCCCTGTAGGTCCCTTCCCCGCCTCCTTCCAGGACCCTGTCCTATCACCAAAACTGGGGCCCCGCAGCCTCGAAACCCCCACCCCCCAACAGCCTCTGGAGGCCGTCGCGCCAGCCTCTCCTGAATTTTTCACATAGGGGGCGGGCCGAACACGCCGTTCCCATGGCACCAGGGCGCTCGGGTTACAGCCGAGGGAACCCCCAGACTCCCCTCGCCCTTCGCCCTTCGAATACCAACCCACTCCATCCTGCCTCTTCCTCAGCCCTCAGGAGATGGGGCAGCGGAAGGGAACCCCCCAGGGGCCCTCAACCCTCCAACCCCGATCTGAACCTTGGAGAAGAGAACTGTGGGGAAGGGGAGGACCGGGGCAATTCAGGCGACTTTCGGAACGTAGGTCCCATGTTACGAATGGGAGGGGCACGTCTGTGTACACGGGTGTGTGCGTGCTTGTGTGGGCATGCCACCTCGCTGCTGGCCCTCTGTCTGTCTCCGTCTGTGTGTCCTGGGGTTTGGGGTCATCCAAGGCATAGGAAGTGACCTGTGGGTGTGAAAGCGTGTGCTTGTAGCTTGCACACTCACACGTCCCAGCCTGACCCAGGTTTACTCTAGCCCCAAAGCCAGGAAGCCCCCACCCCAAGGAGCTGAGGCACCTCCTCCTGTCATTTGAACAAGAGGTTTGGAGGAAGTCCTCTTGGGAGCTCATCTGGACCCTGCAGTGCCTGGTTCACTACCATTCTTGCTTCTTGCTTACAGAAGGAAGGAAGGAACAAACCCCCTTCCACTCAAGGATGACACTAAACACCCAGCAAGATACAAAGACCCCCTTGCGTCGGCGAGCCAGCACGCCCCTGACCCTGTCCCCCCGGGGACACCAGCCTGGCCTCCTGTGTGCAGCACCTTCCACAAAATCCCAGCATCCAAGGCTGGGCCAGTCAGCCTCCCTCAGTCCTCCCAGCCGGCAACCCTCGCCTGCCCCCAATGGTTGGTCCTCTGAATCCAGTGACTCTGAAGGCTCCTGGGAGGCCCTCTACCGTGTGGTACTGCTTGGAGACCCTGGCGTAGGGAAGACCAGCCTGGCCAGCCTTTTTGCCGGAAAGCAAGAGCGGGACCTCCATGAACAGCTGGGAGGTAGGGACTCTGTGGGCTGGGTTGGGATGTGGCCAAAGGAGTGAAAGGCCTGTCTTCAGGGGCACAAGGCTGCCAAGAAGAGTTGTGCAACTCACGCACAGCTCAACTTGAAAGGGCATCATTCACATAGACTATGAAGTGAATGGTCCCCAAACACAACCCCACAAGACTGATGCAGTGCACAGTCCTCACAATGGTCTATAGGAGGGAAATACCTTGCATAGTGAGAAGGCTGCCCATTTCTCATGGATGAGGTATATGATTAATTTCCATGTCATAAGGGAAGCAATTCTGAGTTCCATGAATCTCAGATGGAAAGAAATGGCAGGCTTGCACCCCACTCAGAAACTCCCAGCCCTAACTTCCGCTGACACACAGATCTTCCTAGCCCCACAGACAACCATCCACGGCTACCACGACCTACAGCAAAACTAAGATCCTGCCCCAAATAGAGACTCCTCAGGTTCCCTTATTCCCAAGAGATGCAGTGATCCAAGAGGGTCAGGGACCCCAGGATGAGGGGAGACAGGGACAGGACAGAAGAAATGAAGAAGGGTTCCTACAGGACCAGCTGAGAGGACACAGGCTGAGTGCAGAGGGAGGTTGGTAAAAGCAAAGAGAAAGTGGGGACACTCTGGCCAGGCCCCTTCTCTAGCCTTGGCCCCTCTGAGTGTGAGAGACCCCTAGATGAGTGGTATACATATTTACCTGTAGGTGTGACAAATGGGGAGACTGAGGCCCGAAGAAGGTAATATGACCTGCCCAAAGCATACACTAAGTTAGGGACAGAGAGGGACTGGGAGAATTCCCAGCCCAGCTTTAACCCCACCATCCCATGCTCATCAATCAACCAAAGTGGCAAAGCTTTCTCAGCCCCTGCTACACGCCATATATGATGCTGAGAGCTGGGGAGACATGGGCTCCTCGTGGAGCTTCTTGACCTATCAAGAGAGACACATCAAACAAGTGTGGGGCACAAGTGGGGCGGGGGGGCACTGTAACCAGAAAGGGAACTAGAGGGGCCACACCCTCCCCACGCCTGCCCCTCCTCCCTGAGATCTGGCTCTTTCCTTGGTTGCAGAAGATGTGTACGAGAGGACCCTCACGGTGGATGGAGAGGATACCACGCTCGTGGTCATGGACACCTGGGAGGCTGAGAAACGGGTATGGCACAGTAAGCAGGACTTGGGGGGGGGGGAGGATGCTGAGCTTGGTACCAGACTCCTGTCCCCTCCTAGGACACAAAACAGCAGGGACAGGGCGAAGCCATCCTCAGCAGCCCCCAAAACCCACAGCTTCCAAGCGGCCTTTGCAGCAAAGGCAGAAGAACCTCATGACCCCAAGTCCTTTTCTCACTCCACTGATCCCCTCTGCAGCCATCCCAGGAGGTGCAAACCTCCACCTCGTCTTCAGCACCCTCATCCCACTGCGCCCCCACACGAACTGTGCAGAGGATCACTGCGTTTAGCACCAAAATGCCTGAGCGTAACCAACCCCCACACCTTTCTCTTCCTTACCAGTTGTGTGGCTTTCTGCAACTGACTCACCACCCTCAGTTTTCTCACCTGATACATGGGTTAATCATTCCTGCCTTCCTTACCAGCTGTTTTTTTTAAAAGTTCTTAACCAATTTCACAGTGGTGACCACAGTTTGGAGCATGCAACAATGCTGAACATAGGTGAAGAAATGTAAATTATGATCATTCTTATTCCTCATAACTTGGTAGCTAGTAAAGAAGGAAACCAAAGGATGTCCTCCCCTACCGGGTTCCAGAGTAGGAAGAAAACAGCAGGCAGGGATATGCCCCGGTTATTCTTTTCCTACATTGTTTGAGTTTTCCTTTGTCTTGCTATGCAGATAATACATGCTTATTGTAGAACTTTGAAGAAATACCACCAAGCAGAGAGAAAGATGTAAAAATCACCCGGGAGCCTATCTCCGTAAAGGGTAGGCCCCGCCCCTAACATGCAGGGAGGCCACGCCTACAGGGTGGGGCTTAGGAGGGCTCTGTCCTGTGATTGACAAGAATGGCTGAGAGCTCCTGGGATAGGCCGGGAAGGATAGGGAAGATGATAAGTGGCTGATTCCTTTCCACGAGGATAAAAGGACACCCAGCCCCAAATGAGCATGATAACGATAATGATGGTCCTCCTAGCGGCAGCTGACATTTATGGAGTACCCCCCAAGTGTCAGCCCCTGTGCCAAGCGCTGGATATATGTATTAAGACGTTCAGTCAAAACAAATAGAATAGGTGAGTATTCTGATCCCATCCTGCGGATGAGGAAATCAAAGCTCAGAGAGCAAGTGAGATTCAAACCCAGATCTATACGCCCCCGAGCCTGTACTCTTATGCACCAGGACTCTCCCTCCCCATCCCCACTGGGAACATCACCTTCTGAGCCTTCAGCTGGGGTTTCACTCCTTCACTCATTCATTCACCAAGAAACGCTGGCTGAGTATGAATCCATGGGCCAGGACACTGAAGACCCAGCAGTGAGTAGGACAGACATGTCCCTTGGCCTCATGGAGGTCACAGGCTGGTGAGGGGTGAGGGGGTCACTTTTTGAATGCAGTTGAAAATCCAGTGGGCAGAGTCCAGTGAATTAAGAAAAGTGATCAGCCTGGGAGTCCGATTTGGGAGACCAGGGAGGAAGAGTACTGGAACTGGAATTCTGTGCCCAGCTGGCTTTATGGACTTGAGAATGTTTTCTCTTCTCCTTTGGCCCTTGGACTTCCTACAAGCAAAATGGGGAAACTGAACCAATTTCCTTGACTGGTGATGGTGGAGGCAATTTCCGTAGAGGGTCCATGAAGTAGCGGTGCCACCGAAATAAGCATCCGTCCTTTCGACAGATGAGCCCCTTTGGTATCAGAGAGGCAGGATCTTGGGGTGCCTGGTGGCTCAGCCTTCGGCTCAGATCATGATCCCAGGGTCCTGGGATAGAGCCCCACATCGGGCTCCCTGCTCAGTGGGAAGCCTGATTCTGCCTCTCCCACTCCCCCGCTTGTATTCCCTCTCTCGCTCTCTCTCTCTCTCTCTCTCTCTCTCTGTCAAATAAATAAAATCAAATATAAAAAAATCAAATATCTGGGGCACCTGGGTGACTCAGTCCATTAAGTGCCAGACTCTTGATTTCGGCTCAGGTCATGATCTCATGGGATGTGAGATGGAGCCCCGCATAGGGCTTCAGGCTCCTCGGGGAGTCTGCTTGAGATTCTTTCTCTCCCTCTCCCTGTGCTCCTCCTCCCAACTCACATGCTCTCTCACTTTCTCTCTCACTCAAATAAATAAATAAATAACCTTTTTAAAAAATTAAATTCTCAGGTCTCACCCCAGACCTAATGAATAAGAACCTACAAAAATGGGGTCCTGTAACCTATATTTCTAATCACACCCCCAGGAATCCTACCCACAGACCCATGTTCCAATGTGCTTCTGTGATCCTAACACAGAGCAAATCCTTCATGAACATCTGTGCAATGAATCAATGAATGCTCAAGCCACACACTTTCTTTCTACAGATAGGGAATCTGAGACCCAGAGGGAGGAAGGAACCTGTCCATAGTAAGATTAAGAACTCACATCCATCTGACTCAGCCCATGGTTATTTGGCCTGGGGAAGGGTCAGTCAGGCCGTGGAGAATTTAATCTCTTCGACAGTGTGTTGATCATTGATCTGATGCTTTCCTACTCAACCAGTTTACTGGGTTATCAGAAAATTCTCCTGGCTTCTTGCCCCCTCAAAAACAGTGCCTCTGCCACACTCGGTATTTCCTACCCCTGGTCTGCTGTCCTCTCATGTTCATTCCCTCAAACCCTACTCCCCGATCTCCTCTTATGCCCTCCCCACACTGTACCAGGTTGAGTTCTTCTGATCTCCTCTCCTCATCCCCCATGGCTCCTCCAGCCACGTGCTCCCGCCTCTTAATGGTACTTATCACAGGACATCAAAACTCTTGACTTCCAGGGCCTCCCTTCCAGCCCATGAGCTTTTGGAAGATAGGAATGGTGTCTTACTAAACACTTGTAAAGTTGTCACCCAGCTGGTCCAGTCTCAGCATGCTGTCCCTGACAAAAGATTGCCACCCAAAACAGCATATCAAAATTGCTCCAGTTCTCCCCTCCCTTGTCAAAGAACTTGCTAGGACTCTGCTTCTTAAATACTCCACCTTGGGGCGCCTGGGTGGCTCAGTCATTAAGTGCCTGCCTTTGGCTCAGGTCATGATCCCAGCATCCTGGGATTGAGTCCCATGCTGGGCTCCCTGCTCATTGGGAAACCTGCTTCTCCATCTTCCCCTCCCCCTGCTTATGTTCCTGCTTTCGCTGCCTCTCTCTGTATCAAATAAATAAATAAAATCTTAAAAAAAAAAAAAAAAACCTGCCTCTCCCACCCCTTCCCTTTTACTCCACAGTTGCTCCTCCACTTCTCTCTTCAACACTGGCCTGGAAAATGCCTCCCTTCACACTTCTCTCCCTTCCTTTTGCCTCTCTTTTTAAAAGATTTGTTTGTTTGTTTGTTTGTTTAGAGACGTAGTGAGTGGGGGAGGGGCAGAGGGAAAGGGAGGGAAAATCTCAAGCAGACTCCGCACTGAGCATGAAGCCTAATGTGTGGCTTGGCCCCATAACC
Organism: Mellivora capensis; assembly: GCA_004024625.1. Lineage (NCBI taxonomy): Eukaryota > Metazoa > Chordata > Mammalia > Carnivora > Mustelidae > Mellivora > Mellivora capensis. The sequence continues at coordinate 11,261 of PISX010025562.1, read as the reverse complement.
CTTTGACCATGACCTGAGCCGAAATCAAGAGTCAGATGCTTAACTCACCGAGCCACCCAGGCGCCCCCTACTTTGTCTCTTAATTGGACTGCAGAAGGCCACAAGAACTGTCTAGCAAGGCTGAACCCTTCTCAGAAACCAGACAGAAGAGCTGAACCCTCCTTAGCGGGAAGGGGAACCAAAGAAATCTTTTGATTCCAGTGTCCGGCCTCCAGAAGCAATCAATGAATGAGAAAATGTAGTGAGATGTTATTAGCCCAGTTTTCCACAAGAGAAACTAAGGCTCAGAGAGGACTGGTGGTGACACAGAATAATGGCAGAATTTGTCCCCCAAACCTGTCCAGAGTAAAACCTCAGCCCCAGGGCCCCAATCAGACCATTCCAGCCCCACTTTCTCAGCCAGGGCCCTCTGGCTGAGAGGTAGGTACCCTTGGAAAATGGGCCTGGGGTCGCTCTGTTGCAGGATGAAAGCTGGAGCCAGGATTCATGCCTGGAGGTGGGCAGTGCCTATGTCATTGTGTACTCCATCGCGGACAGAGGCAGCTTCGAGAGCGCCTCTGAGCTCCGCATTCAGCTGCGGCGCACACATCAGGCGGACCACGTGCCCATCATCCTGGTGGGCAACAAGGCTGACCTGGCACGCTGCCGGGAAGTCTCCGTGGAAGGTGAGCCCTCCACTCCACCCTCCTCCTCCAGCTTCCTCTCAATCTACTATCACTCCTCCTCCTCCGGTGCCCTCCCTCTCAGGGACCGTCACCCCACCCTTGCCCCCATCGTGCATCTACATGCCTAAGCCTGAAAACTAGGAACTATTCTTGCTTCCTTTCCCACTCCCCCAAACCAGCCTCCAAATCCGTCAGGTCCACCGCCCTTAACCCCACGTTCCCTTCCCCCTGTGTCCACAATCTCTGCCCCATCCTGGCATCTCCACCTTAGCCTGGGCCAGCCCCTGTACTTCTCTCTCCCCCTTCAATCCGTTCTCCTCGCCAGCTGTCAAGAGTTTTCTAAAACCATATCTGACCTTGTCACTCCTTTGCTTAAAAATTCCCTATGGTTCTCCCATGCCCTCAGTCAGAGATACTATCCACCAGGCATGATAGGCCCGGTGCCTACAAGCTCTCCAAAGGCTTACATCTGGGGTCTGAAACAATTATTAGCTCCAAAACACCGTGAGAAAGTTGCAAATTAAAATTTCACAAAACTTTAATCATCTACAAAATACAATATTGTGGCAGCTGACAACTACAAACCAAAACGTTTAGTTACAGATAATTTGTACTCAAAGTGGGGTAGGGAATATTTTAATACGTTTGATAATATCGTATGGGACCCCAGAAAGATCCTTCTTGCAAGGCAAAATCTAAAAATGAAGGAAACTGAGAGCCAGAGAGTATAAGCTAGTTCCACGGGGTTACCAGCATCTAAGGACTAGAACCCAGGCCCCTGTCTCCCAGCCTAATGGCTTCCTGAAGATGGAAGACCATATGCTTTGTGAGCAGACAGCCCCAAACTCCCCAGCACAATCCCCAGGAGATTTTGTTAAAACTGGTTCACCGACCTCGTCCCAAACCTACCGAATCAGATCTTTGCCAGTGAGCTCAGGAATCTTCATTTTTAACAAGCTCCCCCAGATAACCCTGATGCACAACTCCGACCCCTTACCTGGCCTTCAAGCCCCTTCCCAGCCTGTCTTCCCAGCCTCATTCTGCTCCCAGTATCAGTCACTAGCCTGTGAACTAACTCCTCAGAGCCAGGTCTCATTTACCTCCGACTCCCCTGGTACCCAGCACAAGGTAGGACCAAAAGAAAAAGCGCTTAGCTTGAGACTAAACACAACTCTTCCCACCTTTATGTCCCCCTCTACCTGGCCCGCCTGACCCCGCCCCTCAGAGGGCCGCGCCTGCGCAGTGGTGTTCGACTGCAAATTCATCGAGACATCGGCCACGCTGCAGCACAACGTGGCTGAGCTCTTCGAGGGCGTGGTGCGCCAATTGCGCTTGCGCCGCCGGGACAGCGCGGCCCCCAAGACATCAGCCCCGCGAAGGCGGGCGAGCCTGGGCCAGCGGGCTCGTCGCTTCCTGGCCCGCCTGACGGCCCGCAGCGCCAGCCGTCGGGCACTCAAGGCCCGCTCCAAGTCTTGCCACAACCTGGCGGTGCTCTGAAGCCGCGTGCCCCTCGCCCCCAGGGCTAGCGGAACACTGGGCTGCAATCTGAGCTCCACCGATGCCGCCATCGAGGGGCCACGACGCAGTTGCCTGGAGTCTGCACAGTGGGCGGTGCCTGCCCGCTGCCCCGAGGGCTGGAGCATCTCCCCTAGCCGCAGCTTCAGGCACCCCTCCGCCCCGGGAAGCAGTGGACAGACCATGAGACCGAAGCCTCAAAGTGGACACAGAGTAGGTTTTTGTTTTTGTTTTTATGCGCCGCAAGCCTTTTTGTAAAAATCTTTGTCCCTGGGCTCTGGCCAACTCCCCACAATAAACCAGACCAGAAGGGTATCCAGTCTGAATGCCCAGACCTCTTCTTTTGGGCTCTTCCAGGCATCTCCACGTCCCACTGTCCCATCTACACTGGCTGCAGACTGGGTTAGCCTGCTGACCTGGATTCAAGGTCAGTCAATAAAATCACTGGAGGGGTTGCATGTTCAGGCCCTTCTCCCAACCACTGGCCATGGCCCCTGGCGCCAGTCTTTGTGGGAGACCCAGTAGTGCACAGACAACCACAATTCAGTGTGATGACCTCCTAGTTTTTTCATCAACCCATTTCTTAGATTATAGGTTCATAAAGTCTTATTTGGAAGGAATCTCAGCATTTATCCTCACAATATAGTAGCTCTTGTTTGTTAGGAGCTGTGGTTTAAGCTGTCACAACTAGTAACTAATCTTCACAAACCCTGTGTACTAATTAGAAAATTAGAGGCACAGGATGGTGAAGGTTCATACTCAAGATCATAGAGCTAGTATAAGGGAAGTTGTCAGGATTCCAGCCCTGGCTTGTCAGGCTAGACTCTGTGCCCTATCCACAATCCTCTCAGAGAATGTGACAAAAAGCTATAGAATTCCAGGGAAATGAACTTTCAAACACAGGTTTGCTTGTAATTTAAAACGGAGGGGAATGCTAGCCCCATGAAACTCAGTCCACTAATCTCCAAGACAGCCACCCCATTTCATCCATCTCACTCATTTTTCTGATGTGAAAACTGAAGCCCATCGAAGGGAAGTGAGCATCCCACGGTCACCCAGCCAGTGAGGGTGAGGACTGGACCCCAGGGCCCAGCCTCCTCCTCTGTGCAGGAAGGACGAGGTAGTGAGGCATCTGGCCTGGCTGGGGCTGTGAGGCTAGGGCTGGGCCTTAGGGGTCAGGTCAGGAGTTTCCAGCTGAAGGGGAAAAGGGGTGTCACTGCTTTGAGAGGAGAACAAGATGCAAATGGTTTGGACCATCATGTCCCTGAGGCCTGACACCCCTGCCCCCAACCAGCTGTCCGCCCACATGCCTCAGCCACCAGGACCGCGGTGCCAAAGAAGATCGGAGCCTGGGCAGATGAGCCATACCCTCCGTCCTCAAGCCCCCAGTCTTGCCACCTGGGCACTGCTGGCATTATTTACCCATCCTAACTCCAGTTTGGGGAAAGGAGGAGGAGGGGAGGTCTCCCCCGACCCCAAGCTGTCCCTGGACTGCAGTCATGGGGGAGGGGCTATAGTTGTGGAAAGTTGGCAGAGGCAGCCGGCAGCAGCCGGGGAGTGGAAAAAATGATATCAAACCCGGAAAAATGCAGGCCGGATGAGGGCCTGAGTCGGCCCTGGGAGGTGAGAGGGAGGGAGGCAGGGAGGGAGGGGGCCCCACAGGCTGAGAAAGGAAGAGGGGCCAGGGAGAGAGCACAGGAGCTGGTTTGGAGAAAACTGCAAGTAATTGCTGTCATTCCTTCCTTTCTTCATCCACAAATATTTATTGAGGGCCTACTAAGTGCAGGGCACAGTGCCAGGTTCTAGGGAGACAGATGGGAATAGAAGCAGTAGGATGCTCTCCCTGGAGCCACCCACCCCCCAATCTGGTGGGGAAAGCAGACTGGGAAACAAATGAATAAAATGATTACAAACTGATAAGGGGCTGAAAATCAGGGTGGTCATGGAAGGCCCAGAGGATAATCCAGTGCAGTCCTCAAAGTCCACAAATGGGGAAACTGAGAGCCGGGGGGGAGGGGTGGGGGACACTTACCCCAGGCTACTCAGAGTGTGGAAGAAGTCCTTGAGACCAGGACTGGGGGTAGAAGGGGAGGAAAGAAAGAAGAAAAGAGCGCAGACCAGGGTCAAGGGGAAGGAAGAGCAATGCAGCCAGGATGGCAGGGCAGCTCAGTGGTTGAGGCAGGTCATGCGCCCTGAACCAGAGGGTCTGTGCTCAGTGCTCCATCTCTGTTTCTTAGCTCTCCCATCTACAAGACAGGATTCACGGCAATTCCCTCCCTCAGGGTCAGTGTGAGGATTAAATGACTTAAGATGTTGGGCACCTGCGTGGTTCAGTCAGTTTGGGTGTCTGCCCCTTTGGCTCAGGTCATAATCTCAGGGTCCTTGCATCTAGCCCCAGGTGGGAGTCCCTGCTTAGTGGGGAGTCTGCTTCTCCCTTTCCCTCTCACCCTCCCTGCCCCTCTCCCTGTGCTAGCTTGCTGTCTAATAAATAAATAAAAACTTTTTAAAAATAAAAATAAGGGGCGCCTGGGTGGCTCAGTGGGTTAAGGCCTCTGCCTTCGGCTTGGGTCATGATCTCAGGGTCCTGGGATCGAGCCCTGCATCGGGCTCTCTGCTCTGCAGGGAGCCTGCTTCCTCCTCTCTCTCTGCCTGCCTCTCTGCCTACTTGTGATCTCTGTCAAATAAATAAACAAATAAATCTTTTAAAAAAGTCCATTAAAAATGAATAAATAAATAAAAATAAGGGGCACCTGGGTAGCTCAGTCGTTTGGGCATCTGCCTTTGGCTCAGGTCATGATCCCAGGGACCTAGGATCAAGCCCTGTGTCGGGTTCCCTGCTCAGTGAGGAGTCTGCTTCTCCCTCTCCCTCTGCCCCTCCCCTGCTCATGTGCATGCTCTCTCTCTCTCTTAGATAAATAAAATCCTTTAAAAAATATAAAAAAATAAATGACTTAAGATGTGTAAAGTACTTAAAACAGTTCCTGTGTCTAGAAAGATTCAGTACATATTGATTCCCACTTATCTTAAGACCTTGGGGAAACCAGGCCTTGTTAAGGGTAGGATATTCTGGGACTGAGAAGACTTGCTTGGAAGTCTTCGCCCTGCTATGACACCGGAGGACTTTACGAAAATCTCTTCCCCTCTTGGGCCTCAGTTTTCCCATCTGTAAAATAAAGAGATTGAATGTAAACTTGTATCCTATGTTCATGAACTCACCCATTTACTGCCTGTCTCCCCCAAGGGAATAAAAGCCCCATTGAAGATAGGGCCCTCAGTGCTGCTCTCTCCCCAGCACCAACAACAGTGCCCGGCTCATAGTAGGTAATCAGTAAATATCTGTTGAATGGATTGATGAACTGATCTGTAAAATGGCCCTTCCAATCCTGACCTCTCTGATTCCAGGAGTCTGTGACTAAAGCATAGCTAGAAAAACATGTGACAAAACCACAATAGTCCTCCCAGGGACATGGCCCATTAGAGTTTAGAAGCTCTTTCTCATCATTAAAAAAAAAAAAAATGCTGTTTTAGCTCTTTCTATGTGCTAGGCCCCTTGCTACATGCTTGGTACACATTTTCCCATCTAATTATCACCACACCCATCTACTTAATAAGTGTCATTTAACAGATGAGCCGATTAACAGATCGAAGCTAAGAAAACCCAAGAAATTTGTCCGAGAAAGGTTTGTCAGGACTTGTACTCAGGTCAGGTTACAACTGCTTTCTTCATTGTACAGTTGGGGAAACTGAGGCCCAGAGAAAGGAGATGAATTGTCCAAAGGCGTGTAATAACAGCAAAGCAATTCCATCACTCTTCTGGTGTATTGGGTGCTGTCCTAAGTGCTCTTCAGATATTAAATCTTCAAGACTGGTCATTGCCAGTTTTCGGATAGAGAACCATAACACAGAAATGTGCAGGACCCCACCAAGGCTGCACAGTTAGCAAATAGCAGAGTCAGGGCTTGAACCAGGGACATCTAGAGGTCTGTGGTTTGTTAAAGGCTTGCCTACATTCCACCAGCTGTCAGGACAGCAAGTCTGGAGCAGGCTGGGATAAAAGAGGAGGTGGCTTTGCCCAGCACCCCACTGCCTGGACTGGGGACAGGGCGGAAAACAAAAGCACATTGACAGTATCCTCGTCGCCAGCTGGGACTTTCCACCTTCAAGGGAGAGTACTGTTATGGAAAAAATGATAAAGCTCTAGAAAGATGAATGTCTCCCGAGGGGCCCCCAGTCTCTTCAGAGTCCCTCCTCTCCTTGCAGGGGGAGAGGACCACAAAGTGTGTCCGCCTGATCCAGATGAGATGAGGGCCACCTGGAACCCGACACACCCCAGCCAGGCTGCTTGAATACTGAGGATCACTGGCCTTGATGGAAAGTTCCAGTTTCCCAGCCAAAGGGCACGAAGTTTCCACTCGGGGACCCTCCTCCCCCATCTGTGTCTCTTCCCTCCCCCTCACCCCCGCCCCAGCCAAGTAATCAAGTTCAGGCTGACACTGCTTGTCCTTGGATGGTGGGAAATTCCCATCTCCTAGGGGCGGTTCAAGCCTCCCTTAATCCGGCAAACTTTGAAAAGGGTGTGCACTCTGAAGGAGGGTAAGAGGATAGAGAGGGTAAAGAGTGTCAGAGCCCCAGTTGCTTTATAAAGACTAAAAATCTCTCAATTCTGCCATGACCATGTGGCTTTAAGCAAATCAAAATATACAGAGCTGAAGGCATTAGGGTAGAATTCTCTACGTGACTCTGTCTCAAGAATATTTGAATATACTATCTAGTTCAACAGCTTGAAAAAATATACTTCTTCAGTTTCAATTTCAGCAGCGTTCCCTTCTGTTCGGACCAGGGTTCAGTTAAAAATAATACTAATGATGGGATGGAAGTTCTGGGCTCAGCAATGTGGCAATTTTCCCCAGTTCCATGTGGTTCAAGTTCAAGGTTAGGATAGGTCGCCGTTCCAGTTACTAGGCTGCCTAACGAACAAGCCCAAAGCTTAGTGGCATAAAAACAATCATTTTATTATGCTTCTAGGTTTTGTGGGTCAGGAATTCGGGCAGGACAGAGCAGTTTCAGCCCCTCTCTGGGGCCGCAGCTGGGAAACTTGAAGACTGGAGTGACTGGAATCACCTTGCAAGTCTGGAGGTTGAGCTGGGATCTCACCTCCACGTGGCCCCTCCAAGCAGCCGGATGTCTTTACTTCCTGTTGTTACTGTAAGGAATCCCTGCAAATGCAGTGTCCTAACACAGCACAAATCTATCTTCTTACAGTTCTTTATGGTAGAAGTCCAACGTGGGTCTCACTGGGCTAAAATCAAGGTGCCAGTAAGGCTGCATTCTTCTCTGGAGGCTCTAGAGGAGAATCTGTTTCCTCGCCTCCCCAGCTTCTAGAGGCCAACCACTTTCCTTGACTCATGACCCTCCCTCCATCATCAAAGCCAACAACTTTCAGGCCAAGTCCATCTCTTAGTTCCATCTCTCTGATTCTCCCTGGTCTGCCTCCCTCCCCACCCTTGTGACCACATTCAGCTCACCTGGATAATCCAGGATAATTTCCCTGGATTAAAGTCAGCAGATTAACAAACAATTCTATCTGCGACCTTACCAGGATAACTTCCTATATTTTAAAGTCAGCATGGGGGACACATGGATGGCTCAGTTGGTTAAGCATCTGCCTTTGGCTCAGATCATGATCCCAGGGTCCAGGGATCGAGCCCCACATTCCCTCTCCCCCTCCCCCTGCTTGTGTTCTCTCTCTTGCCGTGTCTCTCTGTCAAATAAATAAATAAAATCTTTTTTTAAAATTAAAAAAATAATAAAATCAGTATATTAGCAAATAATTCCATCTGTGACCTTAATTCCCTTTTGCTATGTAACATAACATATTCACAGGTTCCGGGGAATAGGATATGGACGTTTTGGGGAGCTGGTTTTCTGCCTATCGCAGCAGGATAGAATGGAGGATGTGGCAAGGTAGTGGTTGGGTCTGCGCTCTCCCCCAACATACACATATTACACACACTTATTCTTGGTCCAATGAATAAATAGAGAAAACTGTAACCTGAAGGGCTTCCCTCCTAGGTGGGTGTTGGGAATCTGACCTCACCTCCCTTCCTCGGGCTCATGCTTCTCTCCAGGAATACCAGCTTCTTCAGACCTCCACTGGGCAAATCTCCATCCACCTTTCAGAAAACCTTACTCTTTAGCCACAGATGGCAGTCTTGCCTCAGAATTACCCCTCTCCCCCAGCACTGCATCTTCAGAAGTCTGGGCTAAGACCCCAAGTGACGGGGACACCTGGGTGGCTCAGTTGGTTAAGTGGCTGCCTTCGGCTCAAGTCATGATCCCAGCGTCCTGGGATCGAGTCCCACATCGGGCTCCTTGCTCAGCAGGGAGCCTGCTTCTCCCTCTGCCTCTGCCTGCCACTCTGTCTGCCTTGGCTCGCTCTCTCTCTCTGACAAATAAATAAATTAAAAAAAAAAAAAAAGACCCCAAGTGACGCAGCAGGGCAGTCAAGGGCACCCTTAGTTCTTCTAGTGGTAGAGAACAGCCTTCTCCGAATCCAGCCTTCTTTGAGATGTGCCCACCTATGTGAATGAGGATACATACCTTGTACATGGCCAGTTGCCTAGGAAGCAATTGTTGAATCTTACATACTACATATTGTGCCTTAATTCTAAACCCCAAACCCAGAGGTCACTAACACAAATGCTCACAGAGTCAGATAGGTAATATACATCAGTGAAATAGACTGGAGAAGCAGACATTAGGGAGCACCAAGGTCTGCAGTCTGCGGGGAGCACCTGCCTTCTGTAAAGGGAGGGACAGATCGAAGCTGGCAATTACTGCAGCTTGAAAATGAACCCAGCATTGCCTGAAACTTCAGTTTTTCCAAGCAAGCCAGATAGGTATGTGAAGTATTCTAATTCTTAAATATTAATTGCTAATTTTATTTTATTTTTTTAATTTTTTTTAAGATTTTACGTATTTATTTGATAAAGACAGTGAAAGCGGGAACACAAGCAGGGAGAGTGGGAAAAGAAAAAGCAGGCTTCCCTCTGAGCAGGGAGCCTGATGAGGGGCTCGATCCCAGAACCCTGGGATCATGACCTGAGCTAAAGGCAGACGCTTAACGACTGAGCCAGCCAGGCGCCTCTAATTTCTAATTTTAATTTTTAAAAATCCTGAGCAGTATAAGCAAAACATGTCCACCAACCAGATTCTGACCAGAGGCCCACAGTTTGTAACCTCTGGTCTAAACCCAAATAGTGATAGAGAAATGTATTCTCAGCCATTCCCCCCATCTGCAAGGTCAACTCTCAGACCATGAAGCTAGTACTTAATTATAAGGAACAGCTTGTTCCCTTTATTTAACTCCTCCCGCCCCTCCTTTTCAAGAGTGGCTCTTCAAGCCTATTGGGATACCAAAGGTGCCCGATGCCAAGTAGTATATTTTTTAAAGTGAACTTTGAGTTACAAAAATAATGCCTCTTAATGATAAGAATAAATCAAAACAACAGAAAATATATGGTAAAAAGTAAAGATGCATTTATCTGTCAAGCTGCCCTCTGCTACCCAGGACAGAACTCCTTATAAGAATATTTTCTAACAAGATGTCCGGAGGCCTTAAAAATGCCAGGACATTGGGTCTGCATCTCCATAATTATCTCAGCATTTCTTTCATGGTTACCGTATGGCTGCAACAACTCCAAGCATCACATCTTCACACCTGTATCCCAAGCAAGAATGGAAGGGGAAAGGTCAGAAAGAGGTTTTCTTTTTACCGAAGGGGAATTCATTCTCCCAGCGGTTTCCCTTCATATCTCACTGGCCAAACTGTGTCTCATGACCACCGCTAGCTGTAGGGGAGCTGAGAGAGAGACTCTGTGGAAAGAGATTGCCGCAGCGGGTTTGCGCCAGTCATGAGTCATCCCTTTGCTGTCCTGACAAGATGGCTTTTGTGAGGAAAGGAGAAGTGGGGAAGGTGGTTGGAGAGGCAACGTTAGGATTTGCCACTGAATTCCTTTCTCCCCCAGTCCCACTTCTCTCCCCCAGGGGTTCCCACCATGAAAAGTTCAGGGTTCCTTACAAATTTTTCAGCCCGTATACATATATAGCAGACATTTGGCCATTTTTCTTCTCTTCCACACTGTAAGAGCCACGATTTTGCTTGGTTATTCTCTTTTTGAACGGATCAAAAATAAATCCCAATTGCTCTAAACCAGAGACTGGTTTAAAGAGGAACTTACAACCCAGCTATGGCCAATAAGATGTGAAGGAAGTTTTGCAGTAAGGTTCTAGAAAAAAAGTTTATTTTCTCTTTAAAAAGAGCTGAAAAATAAACAGAGCTACAGCAGGAAGAAACCATCCTTTTCCTTCTCTTGGTCATTGTAATGTATCAATGTGATGCCTGGAACTGTAGCCCCATTTCCCAGTTGCAACAGGATCTAATCAAGAGGACGGCAAGCTAGAAAGATCCTTCATGATGAAGTCAAGTCACTGAATTACTCATCACTGAATTAAGCCGCTCCACCTCTGGACTTGTTAAGTAAGTTAATATGTCTTCAGTCTGGAAGCAAATTATCTTGGGGGTTTCTGTACCAAAGTCAAAATCATCTATTTGATCTACATATATAGGTCTGTTTGCTATTTTTCACATAAATGGAATCATAGTTATATGCGTGGGCAATAAGTTCATTGGCAAGGAATGAAACCCAAAATAGCAGTGATGGAAATAAGATAGAAGTATATTTCTCCATCGTTGTAAAGGAAGTTCAGAAGCAGGCAGCCCGAGGCTGGTGTGGCAGGGACGACGACTCCTTCTATCTTGTGGTTCCATCTTAATCAGTACTGCTGCTCAAGCTTTAACAGTCACATCCACAATCCTGCCGGCAGGAAGTAGAAGGGAACAAAAAGGGAGGGAGGGGCACAGCTTCTCAGAAGGTACGCATGTGACTTCTGATTACATCTCATTGGCCAGTGCTTAGTCACATCGCCACAGTTGACTGCAAAGGGGTCTAGGAAATGTATTTTATCTTGAATAGTCATGTGTCAGCTCAAAATCAGGGATTCATTGTTTAAAGAATGGGA
>PISX010025561.1:0-25959 GCA_004024625.1 Mellivora capensis | reverse complement strand
ATTATTGTGTGTCCCCACATGATCTGATTGCATATAAGTATAAAACTGTAGAACAATATCTCTGATTATTATATTTGTTACTGAAAAGCATTCTCTTATCACAAATATCACTGAAATTAATTAACCATTTCTTAAAATGAATGTGGGAACCTCTTCAATAATTAATGCTTTTGGAATCATTTGGATTTTCCAGGAATGATGCTAATGGATTGGGTATCTCTTTCTTTGATTTCATACTCTGTGGACATCTCAGATTTTGTGCTGTGTGATTGTAGCAACTATTGAAGGGCCTGACAGAAGCCTCTCTTAAATATGAAGACATCTGAGGCAAGCATACAACTTCTGAGACTTGGATGTCTTGGATAATGTCAGTATATCTCCAGACAGAAGTTTCCCATTGCTGCTGGAAGAGATCCAGGGAACAAACGTCTGCTTTATTTTTGACTACTGGTCATGTGGTCATGTCAAGTCCTCTTCCTCATGGTCTGATCATTTAATTCAGACTCTTCCTAACCCTTCACCATCGCTAGTAGTTCTGGGAATTGACAAACTGTTTCATTCTCTTCATATATTTTGGCAGCCTCTTTCCTCCCATTTTCCCAGTCTCCCTTATCTGATTTCACACAGGTCTCTGCCACTTCCATCACCAATTTTGTGCTAAATGATGTATCAATTCCTGAGGCAATTTTACTAAAGCAGCAAAATCATCCATAGCGGTGCCTCTGGGGCAGAAGCTCTGAGATGATACAGAACTATCCATTACTGTGTGACCCGAAGACAGTCACCTAACTCACCACAGATACTCCTTTCCTATCACCCATATAGACAAAAATAAATAAAACAACAAAATGGAAGAATAAGATGGTAAGCTCATTTATATGGTCCACATTTCCTAGTCTTTCTTATTCCATTCTGGATCAGAGCAGGCACATGATGAATTATTGAATCGAATGATCCATTCTTATTTCTACTACACAATGACTAATTTGCTGTAAAAACACATGCTAACATCCTGGAACATCAGATGATGTGTTTTACCAAATAGGAATATTTTGGGGTCTTAAGCAGGAACATTTCAATCATGGATCTACTTTTTCTTATCCCATAAATATACTCTTATTCTTGGAAATACATATGCCCATCACTCATTGCATCATTTTGATTTCCAGATTTTATGTAATGTCTTACTTTGTCTACTTATTATATGTAGCTTTGAGACAAAGTAGCTTAAAACTTACCAGCTTCACACATAACCATTTTTGTTATATCTCATGGTTTTATGAGAAAAATAAAATCAGTCAACATCCTTTAGAGCTGAAAAATCATCAGATTTTTCAGCTCTAAAGGGTGTTGACTGGGATCATCCCACAGTATTTAGCTGGCAGCTAAACTGTCCTGGAGGGTCAAAGATGACGGTACTCACAAGCCTGGCGTCTTGGTGAAGACAGCTGGAAACTTGGGTCCTCTCCATCATTCTGTCTGTCCATGTCATCTTAAGCTGTCTCTACATAGTCTCTGCAGCTGAGCAGTTGTGTTTGATGTCTTAAAGGTAGTACAGGAGACTTGTCAAGAGTGGGGAAAAGAGACTCAAACTATGATATGGCGATTAAAGACTTATTCTGCAGGATTTGGCCAAGAACTTGGAGAGAGTGAGAGTAAGACCAGAAAGACAGGAATGCTTACTGAATTCTAGCAGACAACACTCAGCCTGTTTTTCTCCTTGGCAGTGAGAGGAAAGGGATAGTGATTAACTTAGCTAGAGTAGGAGCTGCAGGATGAGAACAAAGTTTGTGAGCAAAGACGTCCCTAGTTCCAACCCATAGAAAACACGATTCCAGGAACAGGAGGTAGATACCCCTGATTGTCACAAGAATCTACCTAATCATCCTGCACAGCTTCTGTGGTGTCAGGTCACTGTCCTTACGGACCCCCATGAGTGAGGAAGGGATTCCCTTCCGTACCAGGTAGTATGAGATGTCCTAAATCCTGGCACCTGACCCTGGACAGATGAAAGTGGTAGTAGGTTATCAGCCACTTATACTCATAGCCTAGGGCAGCAGGACACTGCTCACCACGCAGGACCACGTACTGTTGCACTCAGGAACACGGCAGAGAGGAAGGATTTGTAGCAAGAGGATGATGTGTTCCTGGTTCCCACAAAAGGATGTGGTTGGCTTGTTGGAATAATTTGTAGGCACTGTTTTTGTCTTCCAAGTTTCCTGAAGTGACATTTTCCTAACTGGTTTGCTGCTTTAACATGAACTACCATTTTATACTCTCCTACATGAGTTTCCTTTGACACATGCCACCTGTTCCAAAGCTAATCCTTCATATTCTATGTTTTCATAAGAAAGAAATACTCCACTCCTTAATCCACTGAGCCACCCAGGAGCCCCAGAAAGAAATACTCCACTCCTAACAGCTTTCTAGTATTCAACCATGACTTCCGTGAAACAAACCACTTCCATGCTCGGTATCTAAAAGCACTTTTTTAGAATTCCATCTTTAATCATCGGCTGTGGGTTTCTTGGCTTGGGAAGGCTAGATTTCAGGATTTGAGCTCCTGGTTCTGGGCTCTGAGTTCAGGTCTGTTGCACATGTCCTTCATCCTTCTTGGGCCAGCAGTTAATTACAATGTTACGTTCTTCTAATGGTATGAGAACAACTAGGAGTGGAAACCCATGATACCTCTTGAGGGCTTGCCTGGGAGTGGTCATGTGTCACTTCTTCCCATAGTCTGTTGACCAAACCACACTGACAATGCCTTTATCAATAGAACAAAACTACAAAATTCACCTTTGGTGGGAAGAACTGTAAAGTTGCAAGGAAAAGGGCATGCATATTTAATTCCAAGGCAGGAAGGACAAAGAGAATGACAATAAGTGATTCAGTATGCCACCCTAATTCTGGGCATTAGGTTGAAAATTTTGAATTTTTACAGGAGAATTGGGTTATTGCAACACAGAGTAATATCTGCATGCTTCAGGGCATATAGGAAATTGGATTCCAGTCCTAAAAATGTTTGTAAGAAAAACATAAAATATGTGTATGAGGAAAAAAATAGATTCTAGAAGCAGAGTTAAAGCTGAAAAAACTAGTGACAGGATGCCTGGGTGGCTCAGTTGGTTGAGCGGCTGCCTTTTGCTCAGGTCATGATCCCAGCATCCTAGGATCGAGTCCCATATCGGGCTCCTTGCTCAGCAGGGAGCCTGCTTCTCTCTCTGTCTCTGCCTGCCATTCTGTCTGCCTGTGCTCGCTCATTCTCCCTCTCTCTCTGACAAATAAATAAATAAAATCTTTAAGAAAAAAAAGCTGAAAAAACTAGTGATTTCAAACAAAAAAAATGAACAATAGTTTTTGTCTGTTGTTTGCCTGGCATTCTCTTTTTAATGTATATGTCTATTTACAATATTGCTTCACCAGGATTTGGGGATGCTTAAAATCATCTTGGAGCAGTTTTTCAACCTTGGCATTACTGACAGTTTAGACCTCGTGATTTTTTTGTGGAGGGAGGACTGTCTGTGCATCATGGGATGTTTAGCAACATTTCTAGCCTCTACCCACTAGATGATAGATGTACCCTCTCGATCTTAACAATAAAAAATATTCCCAAATATTGTCAATTGCCTCTTAGGGGGCAAACAGGTGATCCGATATAAATATATGAGCTATTTATAAATATCAAACATATTGATGTATCCAAATGTTAACATATCTCAGAAAATATATATACTCACATGCATACATGTATTTATTTATGTATGTACACAATTTTTACACAAATACATGCATATTGCATATGATACATTATGCACACATATATATATATACATACATAAACATTTATGTATGTCTACTTAGCTAAAAGTTTATTATTGGTGTTAGTGTTGGTAATGATAATAGTACTGCTTTTGATGTTTTGGGGGAATTATTAAGAATTAAGAGAAGATAATGATAAATACCAAGTAATATTTCCTTAGAAAAGAATATTAATCAAATACAAACTTGACATGGTGGATTCTAAATAATAAACTTGAAGTGTTCCATACATGTCCACAATAGGGAACAATAGAATTAAAATATCTAAAAAAGCCATTAAATTCTTCTTTAAATTCATAATATAATCACCAAAAGGGAAAAATACAGTTTGTTAATAGATGATATGGCTAATTAAATGTAACAGCTGTTCAATATAAATGATCAATAAATAACTGATTACTGGAGAGTGAAGTCTTCAGACAAGTTACAGGCTTTGAAATGTATGAATATTTTTAGAATAGCTCTTTAATAGGTGCGTTAAAAGTAAGTTTATGGGAAACATCACAGGCATTACTTAATGAATTCTGAAATCCAAGTATAATACACTAGTTTGAGAAAATGTGAATTAAAATAAAAAATATATGGGTGCCTGGGTGGCTCAGTGGGTTAAGCCTCTGCCTTCGGCTCAGGTCATGATCTCAGGTTCCTGGGATTGAGCCCTGCATCAGGCTCTCTGCTCAGCGGGGAGCCTGCTTTCCCCTCTCTCTCTGCCTGCCTCTCTGCCTACTGTGATCTCTCTCTGTCAAATAACTGAATAAAATCTTTAAAAAAATTAAATTAAATTAAAAGCATACCTTGAACTATTAACATAAAATGTGAGCAACCAGAGACTAATATATATTAAAAGCTATTTGAAACAAAGCTGATTTATTGGATCTCTGTATTAGAGTTCTCCAAATACACAGAACCAATACCGCTTATAATCTGTTACAAGAAATTGGCTTACATGATTATGGAGACTAAAATGTCCCAAGGTCTGTACAAGGCTAGCTGAAGACCCAGGAGAGCTAATGGTGTAGTTCCAGAAAGAGTTTAAGGGCCTGAGAACAAGTGAGCTGATGGTATAGCTACAGTCCAGGGGCCCTGAGGCTCAAGATCCAGGAACATCCAATGTTTCAGTCCAAGTCTGAAGGCAAGAAACCCAGTATTCCAGCTGGAAAGTTGTTGTTAAGCAGGAGAAATTACTTTTTATTACAGGGGAGGGTCAGCCTTTTGATTTCATTCAGGACTTTGGTGGAGGCCCACCCACGCCAGGGAGAGCCTTTGGCTTTAGTCAGTCTATTGATTTACATGTTAACTCATCAAAGAAAACCCTGAAAGAAACACCAGAATGATATTTGACCAACTCTTGTTGCCTAGTCAAGTTGACAAATACACCATGACATCTCCTACCAACATTTTCCATGTGTCTGTGTTTACTATTTCCAGAAGCAAAGAAAACGAACAGACAAACACATCTCATATTAAATGCACTAGGGTAGATACAGCTCAGAGACTTAAAGATTTTATTAAACTAAAGATAATCTCAGGAAAAGGACAACGCACACCTAGATTGTGATTGTGAGGATTATTTCATCTCTGAGATCATACAAACCCTCAAAGAATTTTGATGTGACTTGGCTTTGTATTTTCTTTTCTTTGTTATTCACATAATATATTCTCTGAAATTGGTAATTTGTCTGCATGATCTTTATTTCTTTCTTCTGCATATTTCCCAGAATTTCAAAAATTTTAATTAAACATTGGATCTAAAGAAACAGTCTCCATTATCTAAGAGATTTGCATTTCAAGAGCCCATCTTTGTTATTCTTATGCTGTGTTCTAGAGCATGACTCTCTGTAGCTTTTCACTTTCTAATTTGCTAAATTATTACCTATAAAGACTGAAAGGCAATGCAGTATTATTAAAATTACCCAATTCAATGACTGACTTGTTTGTAAATCCTTGTGAGCATTGCTGATATACCTTCATTATCTTTAAATATTCTTACTTTGTAATCTCACTCAAATATAATACCAGAGGCCAGTCATTGCGTTAGCTGTTTAGCTGTTTTTCACGCATTGTTCTTTTTGCTATTAAGTAGTAAACACAAAACACATAATAGAAACTAATTTTCAACAATATTATCATAAACCTGTGTGTATATGTTCATACCTTCCTTTTTGTTTTGTTTTTCTTCTATAATTTGTTTGACTTCTACATGGAAGATCAATGGGGATTAATAAAACATCTGTTATAAGATTTAGCAGGCAAAAAGTCTGGCTGTAAGTGCTTCTTAATCACTGCTTAGTTCTCAATACAGTTTTTGAAGAATTTAGTAATCTTTTATATTAAAATAATAATGAGTTTTTCTCCACCTTTGCCACAGTATAATACAAGCATCCAAAATCTCTGCAAAGCATTATGTGCAGAGAAAGACTTACAAATGGAAAAATTTAACCACCTATGTTTACCTAAAGCATCAAATATATATTAATTGTTGTAAATCACAATATGCTTTATTATGAAGAAGCTTATTATGACACTCTGCTTTATATTTGGTATTAAAAGAATATAAGGCAATGGGGATGAAGTATTTAAAATTACAACTAAAAGTTTCTCTAAGATCACTGATTCTTAGCCATGTTAAGGTTAATGATGAGCTCATGGAAAGCCTTCTTCATTTTTCTTACTTTCTCTTTTTTTTCTTTAGAAAAAAAGTAATCTCTACACCCTACATGGGGCTCAAACTCATGATCTTGAGATCAAGAGTTGCATGGTCCACTGACTGAGCCAGCCAGGAACCCCATTGTTTTTCTTGCTCTTTTTGATTTCTAGGATTTCTTTCAATTCTTAGTTTCCATCTCTCTGCTTGCATTGCCCATCTGTGCTTCCATGTTGTCTACTTTTTCATTTAGAGCCTTGAACACATTAATCATTGATATTTTAAATACTATATCTAGTAATTCCAACATCTTTGTCATAGCTGATTTTCATTTTTGATGATGGTTTCATGTCTTCAGATTGTTTTCTTACATTTTGTCATGATTTGTTTTTGTTGAATCTGGACATGTTAGGAACTGAGATATATTGTTCTTTAGGGTGAAGTTTTATGAGTATGAAGTATGGGTTTTTAAATATATTTTTAATTAAGTTCAAGTATCTGAATTATTTCAATAAAGTTATATCACTCACAAATGGTGAAGTACATTAGCCAGAAAAAAATATATAACTAAAACTGGTGACCTTTTAGTCCTGGCTTTCTGTTGCTTATAATTTAATGTATTAAAAACATTGATCTTTTCATCTTGATATCCTTCCATTAGAGGTAGCTGCCTAGATAGGTTATCACAAAACTTAATAATAATTTAGTTTAAATTATTACAAGAAATAATTTATTTAAAAATCTACCTGCAGAAATTGTTTGCAAGGCCAGAATTTGAATTTTATTTTGTAACATTTGCTGCAATAAAAAATTGAACAACTTTTGACCAACAAGTGCAAATAAGTACTGTTAGTGATTTAATAATATGATATACAGAATAATTTAAACAAACTATTTTCATCTTTAATTTCTTAGGTAGATTAGACATATTCTATTCTATTCAATTGCTACTTGACTGACATCCTGTTTCAATACAAGTTAGGTTCATTCATAATTCACACTCCTCACAAACAGGAAAAATTTTGAGGTAGGTTTTCATTTTATATAATTGGACTTATGATTTGTTTGCACCACTTTGAGTTAAGGATTTTTGCACTAATTTAAGGAGTATTATATTAATTCAATATACATTTTATTATCAGATTTTTATCTTTTTCTCCAAATAAACACAGATAATACTGGCCCAGCGATCCCACAACTTTCATTGAATTAATATAATTCTAACATTCATCAAATGATACATATTTTAATTATAATCTATGGGTAGTCTGCTCTGTGTCAGACATTTACCGTATATAAAACCTAATCTTAGAAAAATATGGCAATATCACTACCCTCCTTTTGGAAATGAGGAAATTATCTCAGAAAGATTAAGTAATTCAATGTACACAATTATTAAGAAACATAACCTGGACTCAAATATTCCTGTTCAGTGCATAGCATTAAAATGCTGTCAATATAATACTTTGATAAAGACACAGAAAATGTCCATGAATACATTTAATAGCTATTCAAATTACATTTCTGAAAGAATATAGGAAAACATCCCATATATAATCTTACATTGAAGTTGCTGTTGCCACACTTTAATTGCAATATCAACCAAATTATATTCTTTCGACATTTGTTTAACAAACAATTATAGGCTGTCCATTAGTTCTAGACCTTGTGATAAGAGTTGGACATATAGATGGCAATAGCAGAGAAAAAATTAGAGATATACATAGATATAAAAGCAGAGATACAGTTAGGTGTAAAGACAGGCATAGATATATCTCTATATACACTTTGATCTCTACACTGCACTCATGAACTTATCCCTCGGACCTGTTCCTCTTAAATCCTTTCTATTAACATTAAATGGTCACACAACTCTTGAGCTGCTTTGACCAGATGTATTAGAGTTATTGTGGACTCACTTACTCCCCACACACCCCACAGTCTGTTGGCAAAACTTCCTGGCAATAAAATACTTCCCATGTATATACAGAATTCAGCCCCTTCTAACCATACAACCATTATTACTCAAGTCAAGTTGCCATCATTCTTCCCTTGACAAATTGAAATGACCTTGTTGTGGGTCTTTCTGCATCAGCTCCCCCCAGCACACCTTCCCTGTCCACTACTTATACAGCAGACAGAAGACTCCTATAAAAGAGAAGACACATCAGGCCTGTCAACTCAAAATAGTGCCGTGGCTTTCTGATTTACCAGGTCAAATCTCCATCTTACAAGACTCCTTGACTTTTCTTCATTCAACTCCACCTTTATCTCTACTATCACTCTCCCACCAAATTCTAACCACAGTAGTCTTTTCCTATCTTTCTTCTGCCATGCTAAGCAATGCTTTTTCTCCATGGCCTTTGCACTTCTTTTCCTGGAGCCTCTTTCCTCAGCTCTTCATGTATCATGAGTATCTTCACGTTTTTTAAATCTTTGCTTAATTGCACCTCCTCAGTTGGACCAGTGAAGTCCAAGACATCTAAATGTGAAATCATGCTTTCCACCCAGAGCCCTTCCTGTTGCCCATTTCGTTTCCCTCTTAGTACTGATGGTCATCTAACATAGTATATATGTTACACTTTTGAATTTATCACATATCTCTCCATTCTTGAATATAAGCTAGAAAGCAGGGAATGTATTGTATTAGTTTGGTGAGGTTGCCACAGTACTTGGGAGAATGGTCATCCCAGTTTAATTATAAAAACATACTTGATTGGTTTCTTGACTGAATAAACATAAATGGATAGTTACAATTATAACTACATAGTATATTTCTGTAGTTACGAATATTTTCTTTCTTCTTAAATTTTTAGTTTCACTTAAAAAATAAATATTGAATGTATGAAAACTGATTTGAAAAGTAAAGACACTAATGAGTCTTTAAAACACATAAATCATTCAGGAATTTTTGTAATGTCAGGCAACGTGGTACTAAATGAGGAGGAAGAAAATAGCACTAACTATTGAGCACAAGTTGGACTTTCTACAATATTTAGATTCTTTTCATGTTAGTACTAATTCATCTTAGCCAAGTCTGAACCTTTCTTAATTAAACTACATATATATCCTTTAATCTGAGTAAGTAGCAATCAACATATGTTTCTTTAGAAGTCATCCAAACTATTTAAAATCTTTGGTTATAAAAGGAAGTTACACATCTGCAGATTTTTTTCTATCTAAAATCACTTTCTAAGTTAGGAAACAATTGAAGTAATTAAATCATTTTATCTTTATGATGTGCTTACATTTATCCTACTTTTAACCATAACATAACGTTTTGTGAACAAGGCTAATGACTTAAGGTTTTGCATCTGTATACTACTTGTCAGGGGAAAATGAATGTGTACCTTAAGGCTGTCTGCAGTAATAAATGCCCCTTATTAACAAATTATGCTGTCTCAAAAATGTTAAACAGTCTTCCAGAATTGCATGTCACAGTGACCAGCTTTTCAATTATCAAGTCTCATTTTTACAACATCATAATTCAAGGGAAATGCTTGTGCCTGTCTGCCCCGCTATGCAGGAGACGGCCGATGAGCCCATTTTTGTTGCAAGGTGGTTAATGTCTTTGTAAGACCACAAGTTAACATGAACCCACTTACATCTACCAGGTAATGTTTAAAGTACGCTGATAGATAGTAGGTGGAAGAAAGCAGCTTTTCTGAAGACAGGTGTTTTATATCGATATAAACATCTATCTATCAAGGGGAAATATTAAGATGACATCATTTTTAATTTTATGTCACAGATATAAAGGCAATTCACATTAGGCAAACAATCATTGTGCATTTTCAAACATTGCAAAATCTCAGATAAAGTCATATTAGTAGAGTACCATGTCCAAATTTAATTTGTGAGGGAAATAAATTTCCTCTCACAGGAAAAAGTGACATTAATAAACATCATCCACATACAATGCTTTGTGACTTTTGCAAATACTCAAAACCAGATTTCTGAACACAGAATTCATTTTTGATTCGTTAGTAAGTGCTGTATGAGTATATAACACAATTTGGATCATTTCTTAACACCGTTAAATAACATGTACATAATAATAGAAAATTTAAAAGGCTAATTAGAGGCCATGTAAAAGCAAAGCTAATGAGACTGGTTGCACAACTGTATGATTATGCTTAACACTATGGTACACTTAACAATAGTTAAGATTGTAAATTTTGTGTTATGTGTTTTTTATCACAATTAAATTTTTTTTAATAGAAAATGAGAGAGAGAGAGCCGAGAAAAGGAAGAAGAAAAGATGCATGGGACAAATTTTTTGTGGTGGCCATAGAAAATAATACACCATTTAAACCCAACTCTGCTTGGATTAAATAAGAAGAGGAAGTGATGAAAAAATGTAAAGCAGCTCGTTGAATAACTAGGACGGCTGGAGAACCAAGTTGGAAAACAAGCATATATCAAGAGAGGCTGAGGAACCAGGTTCATAGACCTATTCATACAATGAGAACTACCCAGAGGGGAGGTGATCCCTCCAGCCAGCACCCCAGGCAGAATTATACACTGGACATGCTTCTGTTACATTGACCAATTCAGCCTTCAGAAAATGTCACAGCACCTGCCACCCTCCCAATCCTAATCTAGAGGATGGGGGATACCCCAAAGGCAGTATCAGTTAATGAAAAATGAAGTCTCTGCTTATAACCAGCATGTTAAGCCTTTTATAAAATGAAATGGGTTAATCCAGCTTTCTGCACTATGATAAATCCACCTAGATAATAATTCATTACTATTGAATCTCTAAAAGAATATTAAACTAGTAATTCTTATAAATGATTTCAGTTTTGTACCTTTCCTATACCTGCAAGTGAAACTAGTCCAATTTGAAATATTCCAAATCTAGTTAAAACTACTTTTTTACTTATTTCACTTAGCATAATCTCTTCCAGTCCCGTCCATGTTGCTACAAAAGTTGGGTATTCATCCTTTCTGATGGAGGCACAATACTCCATAGTGTATATGGACCACATCTTCCTTATCCATTCATCCCTGGAAGGGCATCTTGGTTCTTTCCACAGTTTGGCGACCGTGGCCATTGCTGCTATAAACATTGGGGTACAGATGGCCCTTCTTTTCACCACATCTGTATCTTTGGGGTAAATACCCAGTAGTGTCAATTATCATATGGTTTCACTTATTTGCGGAGCATAACAAATAACACGGAGGACATGGGGAGATGGAGAGGAGAAGGGAGTTGAGGGAAATTGGTGGGGAGATGAACCATGAGAGACTATGGACCCTGAAAAACAACCTGAGGGTTTTGAAGGGGCAGGGGGGTGGGAGGTTCGGGGAACCAGGTGGTGGGTATTATGGAGGGCACTCATT
Organism: Mellivora capensis; assembly: GCA_004024625.1. Lineage (NCBI taxonomy): Eukaryota > Metazoa > Chordata > Mammalia > Carnivora > Mustelidae > Mellivora > Mellivora capensis. The sequence continues at coordinate 14,150 of PISX010025561.1, read as the reverse complement.
TCATGGAGCACTGGGTGTGTTGTAAAACTATGAATTCTGTTACGCTGAAAAGAAATGAAATTAATAAAAAAATGTGCTACTTGAAAACAACAACAACAAAAAAGAATAAAAAGGAAGAATAGAAGGAAGAGAAAGAAAAAAGACAAGAGCAGAGGAAGAGTAGTCAAGGAGTAATATGAATTTTACTAAAGTGTGACATGAGACAAAAGTAGAAAGAAAGAAATAACTGTATTAGTAGTATATTTGTGGTATGACCAACTGTGTTTTGTTTTTATTCTACATACTTGAAAAAGAGTCTTCCTATTTTTAAGGCATGCATGATTATTTCAATTTTATCTTTAATATTGAAAAAAAAAGATGTTATATAATTTACTTTCTTAAATGTCTTAAGACTTCTGGCAGGAATTCTCCTCAACCACAGGCATCGCCAAAGGTCTTGGAGGTGATCCTCAACTGTGTTCTCTAATATAAGCCAATAATTGTAGAAAAAAAACAAACTACTTTTTTACATCGTCAAACATCATTTATTTACAAAAAGTGAAAATGAAATAAAAAAACAATACACTAACTTTGCTAAATCTGTTTGTGTGGCAGTCTTTAGGGATAACTAAGAGAGTGAGTCATTTAAATTGTATTTTAAATCTCATTGCCTTCATGTTAATTGTAGTTCAGGCTTGCATTAATATTGTTGCTGGGATAGAAAAGGCTAGGAAGGCAATGCATGATTAAAATGGGTACTTTACAATATATCCAAAACATCCTGAGACGATTTCCAATCGCTAAGACAATATTAGACTTCCAGCATTATGATTTGCAAAACCATAATTAATGAAAGACTGACAGGAGATGAGGAAATAAAGGCAACATTCTTTAAATTAACTTCATGCTATATTAAGCATCAGGATATCCAAAACCTGGATCAGTTTCACCATTTAATATATTTTTCGTTATAGGCAAATTACAAAATCTCTTTTTGTTTCTTCAGGAAAAGGAGGACCTATTATCACTTATTTCTAAATATTTTTATAAAAGCCACACAATGTATTCATGCATTCTTATTCTCATCCTTCATTCTTTCATGGAGTATATATTATATCAACATAACTGTCATATATATTTATATACATATGGTTAATCATAAGTAAGTCCTCCAAGCTGATGGGGACGGCCATATAAATAAATATTTGCAATACAATGGCATGGGTATTAAATGAGGCAATGCTTAGATAGTTCAGGAAGCCGAGAGACAAATGGATCCTCAGCAAGAAGAAAATCTTTCTCCCTGCATGGTGTGGCCAAATGGGAAAAATATAATGGAGAGTTAGGATGGAAAGAGTTTTAGTAATCATTCATTTTATTGTAACACCCTTCCTTCTTTGAAATATTAGCACTGTGACAATAAATTGGCAATGTAGATGAAATGGGTAAATTTCTCAAAAAACACAACCTCGCAAAACAAACAGAAAAAATGAAAATTTTGAATAGTTTTCTATGTTAATGACATTCTATTCAAAATTAAATCCTTCTTTCAAATATATTCCAGGTCCATAAAACTTTTCTGGTGAATCCTATCAAATATTTGAGAAGGAAATAAAGCCAATCTCTCCAAAATGTTTTCAGAGAATCATGAAGAAACAGTTTTAAACTCAATTGAGGCTTAATGTAGCTCGGCATCAAAACCGTACATAAATATTTTAAGAATGAAAGACACAAATGAATATCCTTCATGAATATTGACACAAACTGTCTCAACAAAATATTAGCAAAGCGATTCCAAAAAATGTATAAACAGAGTAGTACACTGTGACTAAATGGATTTTACCAAAGAATGTAAAATTGGTTTAACATTTGAAAAGGAACATATTTTATACTTATCAGAATGAAGGAGAAAATCATAAAATGTTCTCAGCAAATGCAGAAAAGCATTTGACTAAATTTCATAATCACAGATGATACAACCTTGCAACACATTAGTAATATAAAGTTATTTCTTCAGTCTGATAGTAGGCATCTACAAGGATCCAGCAGCTCAAGCAACACTTTTGAATTAGGGGCACAAAGAACAAAAAAGAATGGCCTCTGCCATCAATAGAATAATGATTGTTGTAGTAAAGTTACCAGCTACTGAGTAAGCTAAAGAAACAGTATAGAATAAAGCATATGTATCCGAAAGAAAGAAGTAAAATTTTCTTTCTTATAGTCAAAATAATCATCTGGGTAGAAAATCTTAAGGAGCCTTGCCCAAACACAACTAGAATTAACAAAGATAAAAACCAACACAAAACAATTCTATTTCTACACAGCAGCAATTCTCAACTAGAATCTGAATTAAAAAGTTAACATTTTTAATAACCTCAAAACATAAGTTGCTTAAAAATATACTTAATAAAATATGTATAGATTATATATATTGAAAAAATACGTGAAGATAAATTAAAGATATTTAAATGAACAGAGAGATATATCCTGATAACATATGGGACGGCTTATTGTTATGTGAATTTTCACCAAACATATATAGAACAGCACTATTCAATGGAGGAAAAGTCTTCTTTTCAACAAATTGCTGAGAAAACAGGTTTTTTTGGTATAAAAAGTGAACCTTGCCTTCTTACACAAATTATACACAAAAGGTAACTTGAAATGGATTAAGTCAAAACGAAAACAATGACTTCCATGAAAAACAGTGGCTAAATCTTACTGTCATGTAGGCAAATTTTACTCATACCAAAGAAAGGCACTGGAGCATGATAAAGAAAGCATAATAAGTTGGACTTTGACAAAAGTTAAACACTTCTGCTCTTTAAAAAAACACCCACAAGAAAATGAAAATACAAACCAGAGAATAGGAAAAATACTATAAGACACATTTCTAACAAGGGGCTTGTATCCAGAATAATATATATGTGTATGTGCATGTATGTGTATATATATACACACACATATATATATATATGAATAACTAATATGGACATGAAATATGTTCAATATACTGACTATCTTTAGTCAAGTACAAATTGAAATCATGGCAGAAATACCATTTTACATTCCCCGAGTAGCTAAAATTATAAAGTCTGATTCTGTATCATGTTGATGAAGAATTGCTGCAACCAAAATTCACACATTCCTGGTGAAAATGTAAATGATACAACCACTTTTGAAAAGGGTTGGTAGTTTCTTAGGTAGTTAAGCATATACTTGTATTGGTATACCCACACAGTGAGATCTTACTCATGAGTAGAAATGAATGAATTAACATGTGCAGAACAGGTGCATAAGATTGAACTTAAAAATATTTTGCTGTGGTGCCTGGATTGGCTCAGTCAGTCAAGTGTCTGATTCGGCTTAGGGCATGATCTCAGGGTCCTGAAATGATCTCAGGTCCTGGGCTCTGTGCTCAGCGGGAAATCTGTTTCTCCCTCTGCTCCTCCTACTGCTTGTGTTCTCTCCCTCTCAAATAAATGAAACCTTAAAAACAAAACAAAACATTTTTCTGAGGAAAATAAGGCAGTTGCAAAAGAATATATCCAATGTCATCCCATGTATATGAAGATTCATAATGGGCAACAATAGCGAGTGATTACAGAAATCAAATTATCCATTACTTGTGGTTGTGGGTGGGAATAATTGCAAAGTGCATAAGGGAACTAGGGTGGGTAATAGAAATGCTCTACACCCTGATTGAGAAGGGATTACATTTGTCAAAAATCTTTAAATTGTATACTTAAAAGCGTACATTTTATTTTAAGTAAATCATACCTCAATGAGTTGATTTGAAGAAATACTGACAAAAATCAAATGTTGGTGAGGATTTGAAGTGATGAAATATTTTATACCTTGCTGTGGGGAGTATAAATTGGGATGGATATATTGGAAAATGCTTTGGGTTGTACACTGGGATTACATATATTCACACTCTATGATCCAAAAACTCTAATCCCTGGCATATATGCAAATGAAATGAGTATACATTTGTACAAAAGACAAGCTTATAGCATCATCATAAATAAGATCTTTAACTGGAAACCACCACTAAATTAAATAAGTAACCTAAATTCTTTCAATCAAGTACTACACAGGAATGAAAATGAATAATTATTGCTTCCCAAAAAAGCTTGTGTGTCTCAAGCATAATATTGAGAGTAAAAAACAAAAACTAGACACAAAATGGTATTATAAAATAAAAGTTAAACAAAATTAAATTGGGCCTTTGGAAAGCAGGAGAGTAGTTCTTATCAGGGGAAGTTAGAGGCTAGTCACGGGGTTTTTTCAGATATTTGATATGTTACACAGATAAGTTCATTTTGAGAAAATAAATCAAATTACACTTATAATTTGTGTATTTTCCTGTATGAATGTTGTATGTTATTTAAAAAACACTTATATTCTTAAAAGACCCATGAAATGGATTTCTAATTTGTTCCTCTTCTATTTTAAGCTTAAATTGTTTAAACTGATTCATGTTGGTTGAACAAGCCAGTAGAATTACTTCATTTTATTTTATTTTATTTCTATTTTTTTAAGGATTTTATTTGTTTATTGACAGAGAGAGAGACAGTGAGAGAGGGAACACAAGCAGGGGAAGCAGGAGAGGGATCGGCAGGCCTCCTGCTGAGCAGGGAGCCAGATGAGGAACTTAAACACAGGACCCTGGGATCATGACCTGAGCTGAGGGTAGAGGCTTAACTGACTGAGCCACTTGGGTACCCCAGAATTACTGCATTTTATTATCTTATATCTCTTTCTGTACACATCTAATGTCTACTTCTGCCTACCATGAAATCTGATCAGGTAAAACTACAACCAAAAATAGCCAAACAGATCCTTAGGCAGTTTTAAGAGGAAGCTAAAACATCATTATCCTTACATGCTGTTTGTTACCTGCTTTTTCTAACTGATGAAGAAAGCGAGGTGCCTTCAGTTATCAGAAAAACAGCAACTAATAAGTTAGAGAATGCATTATTAAAATATTTTCCCTTTATGCAATCTGATCTTAGAAAGTAACTAAATTATAATAACAATAAGTTTAATTTGTCTTTCATTGATAAAATCATAAGTTGTAATATTTGATTTATATAATCCATTTGAAGTTATATAGCTGGTCTCCAATGACGAGAATTATAATGACCCTTTGTATTTTGTACATTGGCATGCAATGAAGTCAGTTGTGCCCTTTTATTGGTTTATTCGTAATTGTTTCATCCTTTGTTTAAACTGCAGTTTTGAAATACAAACCAGCATATACCTGATAGCTTTAGAATTTCCAAATACTTTAACATAAAATATTGAAGATGCAATTTCATATAAAAATATAAACTAAGTTATGGTGCACCTGGGTGGCTCAGTCTGTTGAGCATCTGCCTTTGGCTCAGCTCCTGATCCCAGGATCCTGGGATGGAGCCTGGCATTGGGCTCCCTGCTCAGTGGGGAGCCTGCTTCTCCCTTTCCCACTGCCCCTCCCACCACTCCTGCTCTCATTGGCTTGCTCTCTCTGTCAAGTAAATAAAATCTTTATATATATACATAGTGTGTGTGTGTGTGTGTGTGTGTATTTATCTATATATATATAGATACACACACTAAGTTATAAGTTTTCTTTTTCATCTCCTCTGTGGATTTAAACATAGAAGTGAATTCCATTAAAGTATAATGCATTAGAATACATTGAATACAATACTGATAAGTAAACACTTCCATATAAAGTTCAGCTATATTTAAAGAAAATACATGTGTATCTCTAAAAGTGTTGCTTCTGTAGGATAACAAATTGCCCAAGCCTTCTGACTACTTAAAAGTTTTGTTTTGGGGTACCTGGGTGGCTCAGTCCATTAAACATCCATCTTTGCCTCAGGTCATGATCTTGGAGTTCTGGTCCTGGGATAGAGCCTAATTGGGCTCCCTTTTCAGCGGGAGTCTGCTTCTCTCTCTCCCTCTGCTCCATCCCCCCACCCCACCCCTGCTCTTGCTCTCCCTCTTGCTTTTTCTCTCTCAAATAAAGAAGTAAAAATTTTAAAAATAAAAATAACATAAAATAAAAGTTTTGTTTTGAAATGAAGGAATGGAGCATGAGCTTCATGTATTACATCCTTGTGAATTACAACCAGTCAGAACAGTAAGCACACATTTGTAAATAGACTAAGGCAAAAAAAAAAAAAAAAAAAACAAGGATGCAGTAGTGGTTTTAAAGTTCATGTATAATTAGCTAAGCTTGTAATTAACTGAGTGCTCTTCGTGGGAATCAACATATGAAGCCCACTGGTAGAATTAACAATGTTCCTAAGGCCCCAGAGTTCCCTTTTAGGATTTTGTTCGTGTCCCTGTACTCCTTGCAGCACTCCTTGCTCTTTCCTCCAGCTCTTGGCCTCCCCAATTAGTGAAGCTCATTTTCTGCACATCACTGCCCATGGCTGAATGTTTCCTAGGAAAAAGACAGTATATGAGGTTCTCAATGAAACATCTAAATAAAGTTCATTAATAAAAAACATTTGAAATTAATATGGTTTTAATACCATTAAATTGGAGTCTGAATGGTTAAGTTATTTTTGGTTTTGTATTAGGCATTGAAAACCGCATAAAAAATGAACTGAAATTTGCTACATGGTTGTTATGTGTCAGGTACCAATTCTAAGTACTGAGATTTAAGCAAAATACAAAATATGCCAAAGATCATGTTGCTAGAGACAGGCAAAGCCAAAAGCTCATGTTTACCCAAACTCAAATCCCCCATTCTTCTTTAAATGCCACAGTATTCAGCTTTAAATACAGATACACATGTTTATAATATGAGTATAATATGTGTACCTTATACATGTATATGCATAATGTATTTAAGTTTATATAATGTGTGTATATATAATAACATATATATATGTAGGTGTACATATAACATTCTTTATATGTGTGTGTGAATGTGTGTGTGTGTGTGTACATATATATACATTTTGAAAATTCAAATTATGTCAGCCTGAGAAAATTACTTAAACTCTTTGTGCCTCAATTTATTCTTCCAAAAAATGGGAACAACAATAAAACAGATTTGTTGGAATAATTAAATAGTCAAGAAGTGGGCTTAGAATAGTAAATTACAAATGGAAAGATTTTAATACCTTTATTGAAAAATGCATATTTACAGGCTACTCTTTCTTCTTATTTAGTTTAAAGTTATTTTTCTTGTCTTATTCTGGCTCTGATGATTTTTTTCTCTGAGTCTCATATAATCATTTTACCAGTCTATAAAGATCTAGGATGGTTATTTTCTTCTACCAAAGTTTAATATTCTATGTGTTTATAAATTTGACCAAAGTTGATGCAAACTATTTGATATTTATAGAGTGGCCAAATATTTCATCATCTAATCCTAGACATCTTTGAGAAAGAAAGGGGGTGCAACCGCTGATACTAGGAAAAGAAGCCTAAAATGGGACGACTACAGGAAAATGGTGGAAGATGGTCATGAAATGGTGTGCTGATTGTTTTGCCCTAATGGTTTTATATCAGGGCCCCTGGGTGACTCGGTTAAATGGTTCACTCTTGGTTTGGCTCAGGTTATGAGATCGAGTCCCATGATGGGCTCTCCACTCAGTGAGGATTTTTGCTTGAGATACTCTCTCTCCATCTGCACCCCCTACTCTCTCTAAAATAGATAATTAAATTTGGAAAAAAAAGAATAGTTTTGTGCCTAATCAATATGCTGAAATAAAGGCATGCTGTAGATCATCCTAGAACTATTACTTTTTATATTAGTATTGCCCAAGAATGAGCTCTGCTTATCGTTAATTTGAGAAGATCTGTCTTTTGTGACAAGTTCCATTTGTTTTTCTCCTCTGGCTTCAGTAAAAGAATAAATAATTTGAACTCTGAAATTTTGGTGGGGAAAAAATATGCCTTCAGGTAGGGCCCAAGAACCCTAATCTATATTCAGAAAAGTTTCACAAAACATTTACTTGACACAGATGGCCTGCCTTTCATAGTCTCTGGTTTTACATTTTTACCACGTGTGACCACTTTTATGAAGATTACATATGATCATTATGTATGATTATTACATGTTATGGCATAGGGTTGTAACTCCTCAAATAATTTTGAGTATGGACAAATTTAAATTATGAATACATCTAAGTATTCAACTAATTTTTGATTATATATTCTATCAATATACCTTTCAGATAATCTTGTAGAATTCATAAATTCATTCACATTCTGAATAAGATCAAAATTTATAGTTTTTACTGTGTTTACACACATATCTATATTAGCACTTGGTTATGTAATTTTAACATACTAAAAATTTTAGGCATACTGAAAGTGAGGGGTTGAGGCTAATTGACAACACTTATCATGACAACAGCATGACTTCTCCAGCTTTAACCTGGAAGGAGAGCTGTCAAAAATGTCCTGTCAATGTATCAGGCAACTACTCAGCTACAGGTAATTGAATCTGTCACCAAAACAAGTTTAAATTTTTGGATGTGGCTTTCCAGAATAAAGAACCTGAATATTAGATACTGTATTAGTTAGAATGAAATCATCCTGGGTTCCTATAATAACTTATCAAATTTTTCCTTTCAATTCCTGAAGAATCATGATTTGAAAGAATGGGGCAGAAATGAATTTTCAAAAAATGATTATGTGATCAGTTGGTCTGAGAGGCAAGGATTCTGAATATGGGAAAAACTCAGAGACTGAGATTATATTCAAATTCTAGGAACAAAAGAAATGAGTAAATTTAGATCAAGTATCTTATTCTTTGACTATTGTCCTGCCTTAACCTTCCAATGGCTCCACTTACTTTATCTAAAATATAATTTCATTTGTTTTAAGAAGAGTGAACTTATTAAGGCATAAACCTAATTAGCATAGCTTTATATTATCATATACAGAACTCTTTCAAATGCTGGGCCATGACAAATTCATGACTAACACCTGAATAAGTTCGGATCAATACATTTAGATCAGGAGTCTAATTTGGATAAATGATGGTAAGGAAATTTCATCTGTTGAAAAAAGTAAGAGCGCTCTTAGACACTAAGTCTGATGGATGCATAGAACAAGAAAAGCTAGAATGGAGAGGAATGGCATTCATGGAGGGCTTAACAGAGGGAAGGGCAAATGAAAACAAATAAACAAACAAAATCAACTCTGTGAGTAAAATGTTTAACATTCAGCCTTAGGTTGTTGATTGTATTACAATGTACCCTGAATTCTCTGTTATTCCAAAACTTCAGTAAGAAGCAGTGTATTTACCAACAGTGTAGAGGGAAGGAAAACAATAGAAGCATTACTTAGTGTAGATAAAAGTGGTATAAAAAGATTCCAGATTTAATGGGGCCAATCATATAGCAGAATTTAATGGTGTAGGAGTTTATAATAAGAAGGGTGCAGTTGTTCTGAGGAGTCTCCTAGGTGATTAATTACTGGTGACTGAACTATTGTATTTGAACATTAAAGGCACTGATCTCCCCAGGCACCAAAAACTTGATTTACTTTGTTTTAAAAAAAAGAGTTATTTATTTTAGAGAAGAGAGGGAGGTGCAGAGGGAGAGGGAGAGGCAGAATCCTAGAGCAGACTCCCCACTGAGCACAGGACTTGATGTGAGGCTCCACCCTGGGACCCTCAGATCATAATTTGAGCTCAAATCAAGGGTTGGCTGTTCAAGCGCCTGAGCTACTCAGGCATACCCAAAACTTTAGTCACTTAAAGGCACATATACACAATGGCATATGTGTCCCTGTATGTTATGAGAATGGCCTATCTACCATACCTATCTACTCACTCCCTAGTAAAAAGAATTTCAAAAAAAGAGGATTTATCTGAGTTTTTAATACAATGATATGCCCAGAAATGGTCCTGGGATAGGTGAAGAACAATGAATTTTTGGTCCTCCATTTGTAAAGTGTGGTCTGCGCAGAAGCGTCATTGCCATCAATTTGGAAATCATAGAACATGTAGAAGTTCCAGCCCTGACCCCAGACCACTGAATTATAACCTGATATTTATCAAGGTATCAAGGTGACTCAAATCCACACTGAAGTTCCAAAAGCACCACTAATTTCAGTTACCTGTTATGTAAATACTCCAAAGTTAATGGCTTAAAATTAAAAAATATTGTATTATTGCTCATGTGTTTTTAAATTTATTGGTCCTGCTGGACTCCTTTGGAGAACTTTTTTTTTTTTGAAAGCTTTTATCCATTTATTTGTTAGAGATAGCATGAGCACAAGCAGGGGAGCAGCAGGCAGAGGGAGATTCAGGCTCCCCACCGATCAGGGAGCCCAATGCGGGACTCCATCCCAGGACCCTGGGATCAGGACCTGAGCCAAAGGCAGACGCTAAATGGATTAAACCACCCAGGAGTCCCTCTGGAGTATTTTATGCTGCTGCATCCAGACAGTAGTTTATTCTGGAACATTCAAAATGGTGTCATTTATGAGTGTGAACCTTGCTGGGTAGCTGGACATCTAGGACCTCTTTCTCCTAATTTCTGTTTGTCCTTCCCTGTGGCATATTGGACTTCTTTAAAAATGACCCCAAACACATTGCAAAACCAAACCAAACAAAACAAAACAACAAAACACCCCCCCAAGCTTCAGTGTACACATGCTAGCTTTTACTTATGTCATATTTGCTTACTTTCCATTGACCAAGGCCAGTCACAAGACCAAAATCAGAATCCATATTGGAGGGAGAAATTCATCCTTTGAATTTCGGTGTCATGGTTCTTTAAGGATCACTCAACTTACAGCATGCCCCACTGCTCTCAAGAACACCATTTCACTACAGTCCATGTTTGCTTATGATACTAGCCAAAGTAGCAATGGCATAAGCTCTTCCTATAGACCAGTATGTGGTACCCAATTAATGAAATGTCTGTACTGACCAAAGAGTAAGTGACCAGGAGGGATTTTAGAGGGCTGGTCCTCCCTTTCCTTGCATTCTGTGCAGCTAACCCCCAACAATATGAAACAAAACATCAAAAATAAATGGAGTCACTGGGCCAGTAAACATCAGTCTGTTTATCATCATTTCATCACATCAGTGAGTTAATTTTCTTGATGACACTCTGCTGATCATTGTTAGACCACAGACAACCAGGAAGTAGTACCTAGAAAAAGAAACTGTATTGGCTTAGATATCTTTTTTTTTTTTAAGATTTTTTTCTTTTTTTATTCGACAGAGAAGGACCCAGCGAGAGGGGGAACAAGAGCAGAGAGAGTGGGAGAGGGAGAAGCAGGTTTCCCGCTCAGCAGGGAGCCCTTTGCGGGGCTCAATCCCAGGACCTTGGGATCACGACCTGAGCCAAAGGCAGACATTTAATGACTGAGCCACCAGGCACCCCAAGATATCAACTTTTAATTAATATGTGTTATTCCTCATGGAAATGGTGTTCTTAGAGGTAAAACACACATATCAATTTTTAAAATAATAAATAGTTGATAATTTTGCATTTGGCATTCAAAATAATGAGTATATGTAAACCCTCATTTCTCAAGGCAAAGAAACATCACTGAGACTCATAGGCCTTGTGTTCAAATACATTCAGTGAATTTTGTCCTCTTAATAGATAAATAAATCCAAATTTGATTAAAAGAATTAAGCTGGCCTAAAACTAGTATGGTTGGTTGCTATAAAAATTTATGTATTCAGGATACTCATTTGGTCTGCAAATGTAAAATAAATAAGATAAACAGAGCTATCTACAAGTATTGATCACAATGTCTAATAAGAAAAAGGGAATTATATGGCATTCTTTAACAGAATTTGACTTCCACAGGATGATTGCATTAAACTGAGTTGCCTCTAAGTCCAAGGAGTGTGAACATGAAATCATTGGGTGACCCTCACACTTAAAATCAGCAATAATTTTACATTAATGCCTACAAGTAATTTGGCAAGCCTGTCTGAGCACCAGTTTCAGCTAATATAAATTCTCAGCTATAATATACTTTTGGAAAGTTTTATATTTTGTAATCAGAGTTGAGGGCACTAATGGGCCAGTGATAAGAAGCCTCAGCTACTGGCATATTCATTGTTCCATGACCAGAGATAACATTAAAATTTATATGCATGGAATGAGAACAGCTTCATTCATCTTTGTAGTCATAAAGTATAGTCACCAAACAACACTTCTCCACAGAAATACTTCTGTGAGACTTATCCTGCCTTCCAGTCTCTGGAGACCTGAATATATGGCCATGTCTCACACAGTTGCATCACTAGAATAAGAAATCAAATGCTCGAAAAGTCACAATTTCTCAAATAACGGATCTTTCAGTTCTTTCAGAAGCTGAAATGCAATGTGTGGAATTCAATGATATAGGCCAAGAATAGAATCCATAAAGATGCAAACATCGTGTAGTGAAATGGTAGCAAATGCTCAGACTTTGAGATAAAAATCAGAGCTTCAGTTCTGTGAAGCCAAAGGAAGTCCTTCTATGTGAAAGATAAGGCTTCTACTATTTTTTAGGTGGTCTATCGGAGGAGCTGGTGTGAAATTAAAAACATTTTGATAGGTCTAGGGAAGAAGGGCAGTGGCATTGGTATGCCATGTCTCTTTAAGACCATCCTGAAGACATTAGACATTCATTTGCCTGCTTTAATTGATCTCTGTGTAACATCCTTGGGTTAAGGCAAATTCAAGAACATCATAAGTACATATAAATTCCAGGGAAACAAACAAGACAGCAGAACAACTAAAAGTTTAAAAGAGAGACATGGAAAGAGAAAATCTCAAAGAGCCCTCGTAGGAATGAACTCAAATGTGTAGATCAAGAAAACAGTACAGGAACGATCAGAGAAAAACAGGAGCATACTTGGTAGCATTCCTCAAGCTCTGTACAGACTCACCACATAGGGCAGAAGTGCGAAGAGTGAAATGGAACGTCTGACTAAACACGGAAAGATAAGCTACCCTTATCCCGGATCAAGTCTTAGGAAGATAGACTTAAAATAACGTTACGGGGTGCCTGGGTGGCTCAGTGGGTTAAGCCTCTGCCGAATGATCTCACGGTCCTGGGATCGAGCCCCGCATCGGGCTCTCTGCTCAGCGGGGAGCCTGCTTCCTTTCCTCTCTCTCTCTGCCTGCCTCTCTCTGCTTGTGATCTCTGTCAAATGGATAAAATCTTAAAAAAAAAATAATAATGTTACGCTCATCCCTGGCACTCTGAAATACTGTGTGCAGGACCAAGTCTGCATCTTTGTTAGGACCAATAGAGAGACAACTTCCAAGCTACTTGTCCTTGGCTGAAAATGGCTGCCATGGGTGGAGTTGTGCTCTCAGTTCCTATGTTGGGGTCCTAACCCCAGTTAGGGGGTCCCAGAGTGGGATCTTATTTGGAGATAGGGTCTTCAGAGAGGTAATTTGGAGGTAAGGTCTTCAGAGAGGTAATCAAGTTAAAGTGATGTTATCAGCTGGGTCTCAATCTGAGATGACTGGTGTCCTTAATAGAAGGGGAAGCTTCAACACAGTCATGAATAAAAGTAAGAGGATGTGAAAGAAACATACATTAAAGACAACCATACACAAGCCAAGCAGAGAGGACTGGAAGAGATTCTTCCCTTAGAGTCTTTGGAAGTGACTAACCTCATCAATACCTTCAGATCAGACTTCTAGCTTCTAGAACTGTGAGATAATGAATTTTTGTTGTTCACACCACTCAGTTTATAGTATTTTGTTACAGCATCCCAGCAAACAATTACAAAGGTGTAAAAATCTGTAAAGTCCTTAGATTATAACAGTGGTCTCCCAGGCTTACATACATATGACATACATACATGCAATAGCAGAGGATAGAAATCTAACTGACCAAGGGGGCATAAAGCACAAACTCTGAACAAAAAGTGGCAAATGCTGATCCAAAGATGACTCTGAGGTGGCTAGGCCAATAAAACAAAGGGAGAGATCTCTGTAGGGACATCAGAAGCTGCACAAAGTGGGAAAATAGACTTTGCAGAATTAGCTCATTACGTCTCTAAATAAAGAAATAAATAAAGAAGTAAACAAAGACAACAGTATCAATATCAAGAATGGATCATGATGCGGAGTTGTTAAAATATATTATTTAAATTATTTTCTACAAAACATGAGACATGAAAATAGGAAGGAAACTTGAAACACACACATTAAAAAGAACAAATAAAAACTGTCACAGAG
>PISX010025560.1:0-25857 GCA_004024625.1 Mellivora capensis | reverse complement strand
GTCATTTTCTCCAGATAAGATTATATGAAGGAGCAAATAAAATACTAAAAGGGTGGCAAAGACCCTAGGAAAATGCCCTTTAAAGAAAAAATTGAATTAACTGCAAGACTAAAGAATCATGGGGAGAAAGCCATGAATTCCGTGCATTGCTTTCTCCTCCTCTGGAGTTCCCCTGCTCTCCTTGTTAAGTGAACTTGGTCTTGGCTGGATTTCTTTTGATCTTCTGGGGGAGGGGCCTGCTGTAGTGATTCTCAAGTGTCTTTGCCCGAGGCAGAGCTGCACCGCCCTTACCAGGGGCCGGGCTGAGTAATCCACTCAGTTTCGCTTCGGGAGCTTTTGTTCCCTGAGCGCTTTCCATAGAGTCCAGAGGACGGGAATGTAAATGGCGGCCTCCTAGTCTCCGGCCCGGAAGAACTGAGATTCGGGGCTCCACTCCTCAGAGAAAAGCCCCGGCGCACTCACGTCTTCCTCGCCTCTGGCCGCGCTCCGAGCTCACCCAGCCTGCGACCGGTTCAAGGTAACCCCGAGCTGAGAGCTCACTTCTAGGCTCTGTCTCTGTGGCCGGCTTCCCGCTCCGATACCTGCTAGCTCTGCGACACTCAGACACCCTTCTGTGACCCTGCGGGACCTGGGGCCACACTGACCCTGCGTGGGCTTCACCCCGGTTTAGCCTCTGGAGCGATGTCCCTCCATGGAGCAGACTTCTAAAAGTCCCGATTTAGTGCTCCGTTGCTCCACCGCTTGCCGGGAGCCGGCCCCTCCCCCGCGGTCTATCCTCCCTTCGCTTTCGATTCACTTCTCTGCCGGTCCTACCTTCCAGAAAGTGGTCGATTTCCTGTTTCCAGAATTGCTGTTCTTCCTCTCTTTGATCTCCCGTTGGATTTGTAGGTGTTCGCAATGTTTTGATAAGCTATCTAGCTGATCTCCTGCTACCTGAGTTGTCTCAGCTGCTACTTCTCCGCCATCTTGCTCCACCTCCCTACCAGTGCCTTTTTAAAATTTATTTCAATCTTAGTCTGTCCTGACCATACCTAAAATTCCATTCCAAAGATTTCCCTTCACAAACCTTCTACAACTTTCCTTTGCATTCAGATTTTGTCCCAAGCCATTTCCTTCCAAACAACCATCTCATTTAGGACAAAATTACCTTCCTTTACCTTTAACAAAATGCATTCCCATTCCTTATATCTTTCTTACATATCTTCTACTTTTCCACATACAGAGTTGTTTTCCTTATTTCCACCAGTCTTAGTTACACTTAGCAGAATTCTGTAGTCTTAGAAGCACCTTAATCTCTAGTGATGGCTAAGTATTAAACAATTGTCAACTGAATTCTTTAGATAGCAAATTTATGAATCAGTTAAGCACACAACATGTTTACCAACAAATTTAAATAGTTTTAGTTTTTTGCAGTAAGTTAAAAGCACAAACCTATGTCCAGTAATCAATGTTTTAGCATCTTATCCTATTTGGAAAAGACCTATGTGTCCAACAAATTTAATGTCATTTGTCATCCAAGCAAAACTAAACTTTCAGGTTACCAGAAACTTTGAAAGCTATCTCCGCAATTACCCATGAGAACTTTGAGACAGGCAATTAACCATCAGTTTAGTCATCTCTTTGTTAACAAATTTCAACAGATAACATGAGCTTATTTGACCTCCAGTAAACTTTGAAGTGTCACGTTTACTGATAATAACCTAAAAGACACGTTTTTTTTTTTTTTTTTTTTTAAAGAGATGGCCCCTTCTGTGGGCCATGCACCTTTCTTTTTTTTTTTTAAAGATTTATTTATTTATTTGACAGAGAGAGATCACAGTAGACAGAGAGGCAGGCAGAGAGAGAGAGAGGGAAGCAGGCTCCCCGCTGAGCAGAGAGCCCGATGCGGGACTCGATCCCAGGAACTTGAGATCATGACCTGAGCCGAAGGCAGCGGCTTAACCCACTGAGCCACCCAGGCACCCCAAAAGACACGTTTTTCTTAATTAAACAAACAAACTTAACTTAGTTCAAATACTGATTTACGTTCTACCTTGGCCCACTCCACTTTCTAATGTTTACCTGAGACACGGGTGGGGAAATCTGGAGTGGGGGGTGTTAGGTCCAGGAGGTGCTCTTCTTGTTCCTTGACAGAGAAGAGAGGAGGTGCCATGGTGCAGGAGGCACTGAAGATGGTCTAGAAGCCAGTTATCCAGGCCACACCCAAGTTGGTGCAGAAACAGGAGAAGGGGAAGACAGAAGAAACAAAGTGCTGCCAGAAGGCAGAGAAAGGGTTCCCAGTTTTAGAGCTCATCAGCTCCAACAGAGGAGCAGATGCCATGTTTTCCCACCAACAAGGAGGGAAGGGTTAGGCAGTCCATGTCAGGCCAGAGAAGACAGGGAATTTCCCCAAAAATAAAGGAGTTTCGGCAGCTGCTTGGGAATATTCCTTAAAGTCTCCATCTTGAGTTAGACTAACCACAGTTGGCTCTAGTTGTAGCCATCAACACAGGAAATGAGCAAGGGAGAAGCCCCCACATCTATTAGGAACAAAGAGAGAGAAAGTCAGAGTCCCCTTCGCTAGGGATGGCCTGTGTATCCTCCAGCAACCTGGGTTTACTAGGAGAAGGCTTATGTAGATAATTATCATCCAATATATCAGAAGGGACTTTACTAGCTGACCCATTCAGGCAAACACATTCTACAAAAGGCCCTTAGGTCAGGGTGTAGAGCAATGAAAGCCTAGGTATGAGCAATGAAGGTATCGTAGGTCCATTTGCCCTATTTCCTGCAGAGGAGATCTAACTGATAGATCCCACTGAGGCCATTCAGTTGTACAGGAGCTCAGTCCTTTCCTGAGTTTTACAATGCAAAAAATTTGTTTCCAGTGGGCTAAAAGGGCACTCCAAGGTAGAGTCCTTGGGAACCAAAGAAGCCTACCGAGGCCATGCTCCCAGAAAAGTAAGGAAGGTCCATTATTAAATCCCCCCCAAATCCTGTGTGGGGTCCCACGCAGATTATGTCAGAGGTTCCCCTGTGTCAAAAGGAACCAGAGGTGTCCCTCACACAAGACATCACTATTGATCAGTATCCTGCCTTCCCTGGGAAGCCATTCCTGCTGCAAAAGGCCCTGAAGGGGTGCCGCACCCCTCCACTACCCCATCACATCCTAGGCTGCCGATGGGTGCCTGATGAATGGACTAAAATACCGTGCCATGCCATATCATCATCTGTCCTGAAGTTTGTGTACTGTTTTGCTATTTTAACCCATGGAAAATACTATAAAAGTTTGGCAAGGGGAAATTACCCAATTTTGTAGCTTTAAGTAGTGGAGGACACTGACAAGAAACAGTAAAGACTGAAGTCCATCATGGTCTAAGCAACATTCCAACACACATGGTCCTTACAGCCAACTTCCCTAGGAAATGGTCCCCAGTTGGGTTTTAATTCAATTGGGTACTGGTTTTGGCCAGTTCCCAGTGGGGGTCCCGTGGCCAGAAGTGGCTAGACCAGGGAAGTAGAGGGGATCACATTAGATCAATTAGGAAGAAACCTCACACAGAGTCTTAAGATTGGCAGCCATCCTGGTGACTTAGGTGGCTTTCCCGTGCCCAAGACAGACAACTTTGTATAAGAACAGGAATAAAGAGAGGGTATTAAGTTTCTGGATCTTATTACCATTCTGGCCAGGGCACTACCTTCCAGCCAAAAGGCAGACATTCTCCTCCCCTTTGAGTAGTCGCAGTCTAGAGGATTGCAGCCTGAGCAATTGACTGTGTTTCCAAACACTTATTGGAACAATACAATAAGTGTTCAACAAAACAATAAGTGTTTCCAAACACTTATTGGAAAATGTTCCAATAAGACTATACTCACTGAAAAGCCCCTGAAATGAGAGTAAAGGAAGAGAGTAAGTACTCACCAATTTTGCACTGAAACTCAGAGTCCAGATCTGAAAACTCAAAGTCCCTTCGTGGTCACCAAATGATGAAGTCTTAGAGTATAGATAAGTTTCAATGATGTAGAGTTCAGAGCCAATGGACAAGAAAGAATTCTTGAGATGTCTTTGATGCAAAATGGTGTTTTTTTAAAAGCACAAGGACAGGACCCATGGGCAGAAAGAGCTGCTACTCTGGGGTTTTGAGGAGTGGTGCATTATAGGCTTGCAAGATGGGAGGGGGTTAGGGATGGCATAAGTCTCTAAGGAATCTTGGAAGCAAGGTTTCCAGGACATTGAGGCGCTAGCTATTGTTGGGAAAAAGGTTATTCATTACCAGTAATAAACCTTCTCGTGAGACCCTTTAGATGTGTATCAGTGGGCCATATGCTTGGGAGTGATTGTCAACCTGTATTTTGAAGGGTTTAGAGATAAAGTTTCCAAAGGAATTGTTAAAATAGACTTACAGGATCCTGGTGGGGGCATAGGGATCATCAGGCTAGGATTGCCCTTTGCCCTTAGCAAAGCCTTAAGATGGGGGTAGTTGAGTTCCTAGAGGAATGTCACTTTGCCTGTTTTATGGGCTTGTCAGGGGGTAAGGAAATTTAATAATTTTTCTTCTTCCTCTGTTTCCTATTGAAGGCATTGCCATTGAAGGCAAATGCATTCACTAGTTGGTAGTCTGTGGCTCTATAAGGAGAGAAGCCAGAAAATCCGTGTTGGATTGCTCTTGAAAAATTTTCATGTAGAAATAAGTTTAAATATAATTTTAGTGAGAAGCCTGTGAATACAAACATTGTTTGCTCTTATTCTTTCAAGAAAATAGTTTTCTGCCAAAGAGAATGACACATTTCACTGACCATATACCATATACTTACCTGTCATCTAAAAAAGATGCACTTGCAGATGAAGTTCTGTTTGTACATTTGCAGTCAAGTGAATACTCATCATTCCTAACTCTGTGACATTAGGCTTTTTTTTTAAATGAGAGAAATTGAATTCCATTTCATACATATTATTGGCCTTTGAAAATAACAGTATCCATTGTCATTTTAAAAATAGACAAATTAGTTTATAGTTTTGGACACTTTCTTTTTTTAATAATTTCTTTCTGAAACTAAGGACCTAAATAAAGTGGTACAGTTCTATGGGATTTTGCCCTCTGCTAGAAAGCAGTTGACTTGTTGCTAGAGCTGACTGGAAGGGGGGTTCCTAACTCTTATCAACTACTAGCAGTTATTATTTTAACTGAATTGCTACCTGTTAAATGGTGATTGTATAATCAGTTTTGTGATGAGCTTGTCAAATTTTTGCTGAAAAGTTAAGTGTAATTAAGTTCGAAACAATATTCAGTTTCAATTTGTGCAAAACTAATGTGCTGACAGTTTTCATAATGACTTCTCATTTAAGTTTTAGCATGCCATTGTTGTACAATAAATTAATTAATTAAAATATGCATGTCTTTGGTTCCTGGCACAGAACTCCTAAACCCATGGAGTTTCCTGAATGGCAGGAGTGCTTTTTGTTATTCATAACGACCACACGGAATTTTATGCTAATGAGGTGGCCCTTGGCTGGGTGTAGCCTCTAAATAACTTTAGATTGAAAGCTGATCTCCAGAAAAACAATCAAGTGATTAGGGGGTTGGGACTTGGAGAAGGACCAGATATTGAGCTCAATCACCAGTGGCCAGAAATTTAATCAATCTTGCCTACATAATGAAATCTTCATAAAACCCCAAAATGACAGGATTTGGGGAACTTCTAAGTTTTTTTTAATATATCCATGCTCTAGGAGAATGGTGCACCCTAATTCAACAAGGACAAAAGTTCCTGCACTTTGGATTCTTCCAAACCTCACTCTATGTATCTTTTTATCTGGCTGCCTATTTCTATCCTTCACAATAAATAGTAAATAGAGGTGTTTTGTTTTGTTTTGTTTTTCCTAGACCTTTCCTAAGTTCTATGAGTTGTTCTAGTGATCTTGGGAGGGGGTTGTGGAAACCCTTGAATTTGTAGTTAGAAGTATGGGCTTTCTGGGATCACCACTTGTGGCTGGCATCAACCCAGGACTGAGCCCTATAAATGTGTGATCTTATCTAATTGCAAATAGTGTCAGAACTGTATTGGTAGACACACGTGGTATCAGACAATTGGCAAATTGGTTATTAATGTAGAAAAATTACATATAGCTGTCAGAAAAACCACATTAGCGCTAGTTAGTTCTGAGATTAAAATGTGAATGTTTTACATTTAAATTCCAGTACTCTTCTTTGGTTCTTGTTTTGTAACATTTATTAGTGTTCATAAGTGATACCAATAATGTCTCTATAGAAGAACCTTTCAGAACCTTATAATATATGAAACTCAGCTACATAAACACTAATGCCAAGCTATTAGAAGACCCCAGTTATAAAAGTGGCAGCTTTGGGGACGCCTGGGTGGCTCAGCTGGTTAAGCGGCTGCCTTCGGCTCAGGTCATGATCCCAGCGTCCTGGGATCGAGTCCCACATTGGGCTCTTTGCTCAGCAGGGAGCCTGCTTCTCCCTCTGCCTCTGCCTGCCACTCTGTCTGCCTGTGCTCGCTCTCTCTCTCCCTCTCTCTCTGACAAATAAATAAATTAAAAAAAAAGTGGCAGCTTTGGGTACAAGGCTACAGTAGCAATATTCTCTGGAAACTAGCAAATTAAATTAACTAGGATAATGTGTATGGTATTTAGCATAATACCTGGCACATAGTAAATGATAAATATATTATATATGTATGTCCATATGTTATTAGTGTGTATGTGTGTATTTTAAAAAAGTGATTAAACAATGTAGGTAATATAAACAAACTATATTTAACACATTATGAAGGAGGCAGTCTTCATTTAGAGAGCTGCAAAATGGGGTGGAAGGAAGGAAGCTTTTACAGAATAAAGAATAAATAGCAAGGAAGACAAAAGTAGAAAATATCTAGTTGGTTGGGGACACATAGTCAAACTTGTTTGGGGTGAGAAGGCCCAGATTTGACACGGTATTTTGATATTGACTGACTGGATGTACTGTGTTTCTTGCCAAGTACATTTTAGTAACAAAAAAAAATCTAAATTTTAGTTTCCTAACATGGCACCCCAGTCAGGAGTGGCTCCATCTTGTGCTTAGAAATTATAAACTGAGGGTTGCTGGAGGGAAGGGGGGTGGAGGGGATGGGGTGGCTGGGTGATGCGCATTGGGGAGGCTATATATTATAATGAACAGTGGGTATTACATAAGACTGATGAATCACAGACCTGTACCACTGAAACAAATAATACATTATATGTTAATTTTAAAAATTTATTACAAATAAATATGCACACACACACTCATATACACACATCTCTAAGCCTCAGTAAGACAGAGATAATAAACCTACCTTACTTGGCTGTTATGAAGTTTAAATGAGATAATATAATTAGTACAGTGCTTAAAGCAGTAATTGTTCAATGTCATTTGATATTATTATTGTTTTTGTAATTATTATTTATTATTACACATATAAATAGGTGAATTCATATTGTCTGTAAAATCCTTTACTGGGTACAGCATTGTATATAAGTTATTTAATCCCCTCTGAAGCTCATTTTATGAAGTGGGGGTAATATGACTACATATACATCACAGAATCACTGTGATAACTAAACATGATGAAGCTCTCAATTTAATGCTTGGCATACTCTAATTATTCAATCAATCATAATGATGATGATAATGATAAACAAGATGATTTGTCTGTCCCATGGATAATAAGTGTAGACTAGCTGTCAGCCCTTTCGAACAGAAAGACTTTTACTGCTCTATTGATACTGACCTAGAATGGTTTTTCTTATTACTAAATTTAGACTTTCAAATGCATACCCATCTCTTTCTCTTCCCATTATCTCTCCTGTGCTGGCTCCGGTTTTTGCATGCTAAAGGTAGCTGCTTTGGGAAAGCACTCATGGCATATATTCGCTTACCCTTTCAGAGATCTAACTGAATACTTAATAAAACACTTTTTATATTGTGAAATAATGATCCAGTATTTCCTTTTTCTTCAGACATACAGGGTCAAATTCTCAATATGCTTATGAACTAGTATCTGACTCTGCACTTGTCTGATTCATCTAACTCACTTTACCATAAATTTGGCCTTATCAGATCATGTCTTTATTTAAAATTTTGATATTTTGTTCATCATATATTTTGTATTAATTTTTATTTTAAACATTTCTTTAAAACATTATTTATCTTGATTATTGGGGTTTTTTGCACCCCTTAAATTTTTAGTCTAGGTGAGGGCCTCACTTCCTTCACCCTAGTCTAGGTCTGTTCTAAACAACTGGAGAACATCATAAAACTATAGAGCTGCTTGAGATAATGGGATATAGCTTTTCAGAATATAAATATGGAAATATACCCTGATAGTATTTGAATTTTTACTATGTATTAATTAATAAATAATAATTAAAACTATCATAAATTTGGTAATACTTTGAAATGAATTTGTATTTTACACTTGATCTTAGCCAAAAGGCTGAGAAGCAATGAAATGAATTTGTATTTTAATTTACACAACAGTTTCTATACATATTAGAAAACATAGTCATACGTTTCAGTTCAAGACTTATTCTTTAAATCTCTAGAAAATGCTTCCTGTACTCAGAGCTTTTTAAGTCATTTATAGTAATAACTCTGTTCTTCCCTCTTCACAGTGATCTCTTGACCACAGATCAGAAACCACTGTTATAAGAATTCAGATTAAATAAGGAAAATCTGTGCATATATATATATATATATATATATATATATATATAAGGGCACCTGGGTGGCTCAGTGGGTTAAAGCCTCTGCCTTCGGCTCAGGTCATGATCCCGGGGTCCTGGGATCGAGCCCCTCATCAGGCTCTCTGCTCAGCGGGGAGCCTGCTTCCCCTCCTCTCTCTCTGCCTGCCTCTCTGCTTACTTGTGATCTCTGTCAAATAAATAAAATCTTTAAAAAATACATATATATTATATATATTATTACACATATTATTTATAATATATGTAAATATATTATATGAAAGGTAGAACTTTGGCTTGAGTTTGAAGATCGAGTAGAAGAAAAGGAGGAGGCCATGGAAAAGTTAGGATGGCAGAGAAATAGGGGGACCTTGGTCTTTCTTCATCCCTCAAACACAGCTGTATTGAGGTCAGATCACATGGAACACCCAGGAAATCGATCTGAGGACTGGGAGAAGGAACTCCACAGTTGGAGGGAGATAGTGTGGCAGATGCAAGATGCTTGGAAGTGAACTAGGGGAAAGAAATACTATGGCACCACTGAGGGGAGGGAACTTTTCCAGGGAGAGAGAAAAGGGGTTCAGGGAGTGCAACACTGGGTTCGCACAAGATGAAAATCTCTCTGCATCACAGACTGATGAGCAAGGGGTTCTGAATGTTGCAGGTTTTTTGCATCAGCTGATGGTGCTCAAACTCTGAGGTTGGGAAGGGTACAACTTTCATCAGAGCAAAGCTGTGGTGTGTATTCCTGGGGAGAAGGAAGGTGCTGGACCCAGAGTGCAGATGTGGTGTAGGGATCTCCTAGGTCACACTGGGAGAAAATGTTCCCCTTCCTGGAGTACATTTGAAAGAAGGTATATTGTCTCTCCAAGGAAAAAACCCTATAGGCACCCTCAAACAGCCTTTCATCCGCAGGGATCAGAGGCATGCACAAAGGGTGGGTAATCTGGTCTCTGCTTTTCACTGTGCTATACCATAGATTCTGTGCACTGTGCACTTAGGACGAAGAACATCAAACAGAGTGCTGCAACGAGACTGTACTACAAAGGAGGGGACTGGTCCTTTTGGTGTGGGTCCTTTAAGATTTGGAATTTTAAATCCCAGCCATGCACCAAACATAAAAAGCAGGAGAGCTGTGGCAGCATGCACACTGAAGGTCTTCACTATTCTGTGAGAGCTTCCTAAACAGTGGAGGGATATGAGATACCCTGTCCAGGGAGAAGACAGTGAGCTGCTCCCATTTTCCCATTACCAATAACGTGGTCACCTTCAGAAAGCAACACAGTGGCCCCCAGTGGAGGAGAGAGCTGCTTATACCAAACCCCACCCTGCTGTGTGTGGCAAGTGCATGTTTACTAGGGTAAGTTTGACTCTAAGCCACTGAAATAGGCTGAGAAGCTGAGAAGATCAGCATAGGCATCACTCCACATACACGAAGTCTCAAAGCGGTTCAAAGCATCACCTGAAGTGTTGGTGGAAATAGGACAAGTCTTTACTTTTTTTTTTTTCCTTTTCTTTGGAATCAGGCTTATAGTTTTTTTGTGTTTGTTAGTTTGTTTTTTCCTACTTTTTTTAAAAAATGAGGCTTCTTTTTGCTTTTCTTTTCCTTCCTGTCCTTTTTTTTTAACCTTTTTCTTTGGAATCAAGCTTATATAGTATAGTTTTTTGATTGTCTTTTTTGTTGTTGTTCCTTTTCCTTTGTTCTTTTGTTTTGTTTTTGTTTTTCTATTTTTGGTCAGAATTTTTTTTTTTGCCTTTCCCCCCCATTTTTTCCAGGCTTATGTTAACAGACAAATCAAAGCAAACCTAGTTAAAGGTGCAAACATTCCCCACTGCAAGCAAAGAGGAACTCTGCAGAGGAATAAGCAATGGGAAAGAACACTAAAATGTACCGGTAAGGTGCAAACAGCATACACTAGAAACACTTCCTGAAGTGCCAGGTCCTGGACAGTGTATGACCCCTTTTTAATATAGTATTACTATCAGGTACAGGAAACATAACAAGCTTTCAAAACACACAAAAGACAAAAACTTAGCCAAAACGACAGAATGGAGGAATTCTCCCTGGGGGTGGGGGGAAGTCAAGAAGAAATCATAATCATAGACTTGCTCAAAAAAGATATAAGCAATATATCTGAACAAGAATTTAGAACAATAATTATAAGACTACTAGCTGAGCTTGGGGGAAAAAATAGAAGATAGCAGGGAAACCCTAGCTGCAGAGATAAAAGACCTAAAAGCTAAGATGGCTGAAAAAAAAAAAAAAGTGCTGTAACCAAGATGCAAAACTGACTGGATATAACCACAATGAAGAATGAAGACACCAAGGAGAGTACAGGTGGTATAGAAGAAAAAATTGTGGAAAATAATAAGGCTGAAAATAAGAGGGGGAGAAAACTCTTAGATCATCAAAATAGACTTAGGGAACTCAGTGATTCCATAAAACTAGTAATATCTGTATCATAGGAGTCCCAAAAGAAGAGTGGGTTAGAAGGGCAGAAGATTTATTTGAACAAATTGTAGCTGTGAACTTCTCTAATCTGGGGAAGGAAAAAGGCACTCATGTCCAAGAGGCACAGAGAATTTCCCTCAAAATCAATAAAACTAGGTCAACAAAAAAACACAGTGCAACTCACAAAATATAGTGATAAAGAGAGAATTCTGAAAGTAGCTAGGGACAGGAGTTCCTTAACCCACAAGGGTGGACACATAAGTTTAGCCGCAGAGTTGCTCACTGAAACTTTGTGGGCCAGAAGAGAGTGTGAAATGGGAAAAATATGCAGGCAAGAATACTATATCCAGCAAGGCTGTCATTTAGAATAGGAAAGATAGTTTCCAACACAAGCAAAAACTAAAGGAGTTCATAAACATTAAACCAGCTCTTCAAGAAACATTAAAGGAGATGCTTTGAGAGGGAAAGAGAGACCAAAAGCAACAAAAAGTAGAAAGGAACACAGACAATCTATAGGAACAGTGACTTTACAGATAATACAATGACAATAAATGCATATCTACCGATAATCACACTGAATATAAATGGACTAAATGCTCCAATCAAAAGAAATAAGGTGTCAGAATGGATTAAAAAAAATCCATACGCTACTTACAAGAGACCCATTTTAGACCCAAAGACACCTCCAGATTGAAAGTGAGGGGGTGGAGAAACATTGTTCATGGTAACAGACATCAAAACAAAGCTAAAATAGCCATCTTTATATCAGACAAAATAGATTTTAAACCAAAGCATGTAATTTGAAGAGATGAAGGACATTCTATCATAATAAAGGGATCTATTGAACATGAAGATCTAACAATATATTAATCAATTAATAACAAACATATAGAAATTCATTGATAATAATACCATAACAGTAGGGACTTTAATACCCTACTCACAGCAATGGACAGATCATCTAAACAGAAGATCAACAAGGAAACAAGGGCTTTGAATGACACAGTGGGCCAGATGGACTTAATAGATATATTCAGAGCATTTCATCCTAAACCAGGAGAATACACATTCTTTTTGGGTGCATATGGAGTATTCTCCAGAATAGATCACATACTGGCTCACAAATCAGACCTCAACAAGTACGAAAAGACTGAGGCCATCCCATGAATATTTTCAGACCACAATGCTGTGAAACTTGAAGTCAACCACAAGAAAAAAAAAAGGAAATAACACAAATACATGGAGGTTAAAGAACATCCTGCTAAAAAATGAATGGGTTACTCAGGAAATTAAAGAAGTCAAAATATACATGGGAGCAAATAAAATGAAAACATGACAGTCCAAAACGTTTGGGATGTCGCAAAGGTGGTCCTAAGAGGGAAGTATATAGCAATACAAACCTTCCTCAAGAATCAAGAAAAGTATCAAAAGCACAACCTAACCTTATCCCTGTAGAAGCTAGGAAAAGAAGAGCAAATAAAGCCTAAATCCAGCAGGAGGAGAAAAATAATAAAGATTAGAGCAGAAGCCAATGATACAGAATTTAAAAAAAATAAAACAGCAGAACAGATCAACAAAATTAGCAGCAAGTTCTTTGAAATAATTTATAGATCTGATAACTTCCAAACAGGTTTATCAAAAAGAAAAGAGAAAGGACACAAATAAATAAAATCATGAATGAAAGAGGAGACATTACAACCAACACCACAGAAAAAAGAAACAATTATAAGAGAATATTAGGAGCAATTATATGCCAACCAATTAGGCAATCTGGAAGAAATAAATAAATTCCTAGAAACATATAAACCACCAAAACTAAATCAGGAAGAAATAAAAAAATCTGAACAGACCCATAGTCAACAAAGAAATTGAATTGGTAATCAAACGTCTCCCAACAGGGGCACCTGGGTGGCTCAATGGGTTAAAGCCTCTGCCTTCAGCTCAGGTCATGATCCCAGGGTCCTGGGATCGAGCCCCACATCAGACTCTCTGTTCAGCAAGGAGGCTGCTTCCTCCTGCCTGCCTCTCTGCCCACCTCTCTGCCTGCCAACTTGTGATCTATCTGTCAAATAAATAAATAAAATCTTAAAAAAAAACATTAAAAAAATCTCCCAACAAACAAGAGTCCGGGACCAGATGGCTGCCCATCTTATTTCACATAACATTTAAAAAATAATTAATACCTATTTTTCTGAAACTGTTCCAAAAAAATTGAAATGGAAGGAAAACTTCCAAACTCATTCTGTAAGGCCAGCATTACCTTGATTCCAAAACCAGACAAAGTCCCCAATAAAAAGTATTACATGTATTGCATGGAGCACTGGGAGTGGTGCATAAATAATGGATCTTGGAACAGCGAAAAAATAAAATTAAATAAAAAGGATGTTGCACACCTAGTAAAGGCCAAAACCAAAATTCCAATCTAGATTGTTAAAAAAAATTACAGACCAATATCCCTGATGAACATGGATCAAAAATTCTCAACACAATATTAGCTAATTGAATCCAGCAGTACATTAAAAGGATTATTCACCACAACCAAGTGGGATTTATTCCTGTGCTGTAGGGGTGGCTCACTATGTGCAAATCAATCAATGTGATACATCACATTAATAAGAGAAAGGATAAGAACCATATGATCCTCTCAATAGATGCAGAAAAAGCATTTGATAAAATATAGCATCCTTGATAAAAACCCTCAAGAAAGCAGGGATAGGGATGCCACCAGGGGGCCCTGGATCGAGCCTCTTTTAACAAGTAGACCAAAGCATACTTAGGTAAAACTTGCCAGACTGTGGAAAAAGTCCAAATACTCCCTACTGCAGGCAAGGAGAAACTACAGAGAACTGACCTGAGGGAAGGAATAACCAAAACACTATGAAATTTGAAGTCAAACATAAGTAAAAAAAAATTGGAAAAAGCATAAATACATGGAGGTTTAAGAACATCCTAGTGAAGCACCACCTGGGTGGCTCAGTTGGTTAAGCTTCTGCCTTAACTCAGGTCATGATCCCAGTGTCCTGAGATTGAGTCCTGCATCAGGATCCTTGCTTGGCTGGGAGCCTGCTTCTCCCTCTGCCTGCTGCTTCCCCTACTTGTGCACGCTTTTTCTCTCTCTCTCTCTGACAAATAAATTAAATCTTAACAAAATAAAAAGAAAGTAGGGATGGTTGAAACATACCTCAACATCATAAAGGCCATATACAAAAGACCCACAGCTAATATCCTCAATGAGAGCTTTTCCCCTAGGTTCAGAAACAAAACAGGAATGTTTACTCTCACCATTGTTGTTCAATATTGTACTGGACGACCCAGCATCTGGATCAGACAACAAAAAGAAATTAAAAAAAGAAAAAAAACATCCAAATCAGTAAGGAAGAAGTCAAACTTTCACTCTTCACAGATGGGATGATACTCTATGTATAAAAACTGAAGAACTCCACCAAAAAATGTTAGAACTAATACAGGAATAGAGCAAAGTTTCAGGATATAAAATCAACAGACAGAAATCTATTGCATTTCAATACACCAATAATGAAACAGCAAAAAGAGAAATCAAGGAATTGATCCCATTTACAATTAAACCAAAAACAATGATACCTAGGAATAAACCTAACCAAAGACGTTAAAAATGTGTAATCTGAAACGTATAGAATTCCTATGAAATAAGTTGAGCAAGATGCAAAGAAATAGAAAAATATTCCATGTTCATGGATTGAAAGACAAAATATTGTTAAAATGTCTATTCTAGTCAAAGCAATTCCATGCAATCCCTATCAAAATAACAGCAGCATTATTCACAGAGTTAGAACAAATAATTCTCAAATTTCTATGGAACCAGAACAGACCCTGAATAGTCAAAAGAATGTTGAAAAAGAAAACCAAAGCTGGAGGCATTCCAATTCCCGATTTCAAGCTGTATTACAAAGTTGTAGTAATCAAGACAGTATGTTTCTGGCACATAGATGAATGGAACAGAATAGAGAATCCAAAAATTGACCCACAGCTATATGGTAAACTAATCTTTGACAAAACAGGAAAGAATATCCAATGGAAAAAAGTTTCTTCAACAAATGGTGTTGGGAAAATTGGAGAAAAACTTGGAGAAGAGTGAATCTAGATCACTTTCTAACTCCATAAATAAAAATAAATTCAAAATGGATGAAAGACCTAAATGTGAGACAGTAATCCATCAAATCCTATAGGAGAACACAGGCAGCAACTTCTTCCATCTCAGCTGCAGCAACTTCTTGCTAGACACATCTCCAGAGGCAAGGGAAACAAAAGCAAAAAGAACAATTGGGACTTCATCAGGATAAAAAGCTTTTGTACAACAAAGGAAACAGTCAACAAAACTTAAAGACAACCAACAGAATGAGAGAATATATTTGCAAATGATATATCAGATAAAGGGCTAGTATCCAAAATCTATAAAGAACTTATTAAACTCTACACCCTCCCCCCCAAAAAAAAATCCAGTTGAGAAATGGGCAGAAGAAATGAACAGACATTTCTCCAAAGAAGACATACAAATGGGTAACAGACACATGAAAAAATGCTCAGCATCATTCATCAGGGAAATACAAATCAAAACCAGAATGAGATAATAACTCACACTGGTCAGAATCACTAAAATTAACAGTTCAAGAAACAACAAATATTGACAAGGATGTGGAGAAAAGGGAATGCTTTTGCAGTGATGGTGGGAATGTAAACTGATGCAATCACTCTGGGAAATAGTAGGGAGGTTCCTTAAAAAGTTGAAAATAGAAGTAGCTGAGGTCCAGCAATTGCACTACTAGGTATTTATCCAAAGCATACAAAAATAGTGAGTAAGGGGCCCATGCATCCAGCAGCACTATCCATAATAGCCAAAATATGGAAAGAGTCCAAATCTCCATCAGCAGATATGTGGATAAAGAAGAGGATGTATATATATACAATGGAATATTAGCCATCAAAGAGAATGAAATCTTGTCATTTGTATTCATGTGGATGGAACTAGAGTGTATTATGCTAAATAAAATAAGTTAGAGAAAGACAAATACTAGATGATTTTATTCATATGTGGAATTTAAGAATCAAACAGATGAACATAGGAGAAGGGAAGGAAAAATAAGGAAAAAACAGGGAGGCAAACCATAAGAGACTTTTAACCATAGGCAACAAACTGAGGGTTATTGGAGTGGAGGTAGGTGGGGGATGGGGTAAATGGGTGATGGGCATTAAGGAGGACACTTGTAGTAAGCACTGGGTTGTTATATGCAAGTGATGAATCACTGAATTCTACCCCTAAAATTAATACTACACTATATCTTAACTACCTTGAACTTAAATAAATCTTGAAAGAAAAAAAAAGAAAAAGAAAAGGAGGGGAAGGATGTGGAAAGATTTTCTATTTATTGAGTGTTTTGGGAGTGCCAGGCTCAAAGCCAGGCACCTTATATTATTCATCCTTTAATTATTCCTTGCATCCTTATGAATATATATATTCATACATACATACAATAATACATCTGTATTATATCCATTTTACATATAAGAAAATAATGTCTCAGTGTATTTAATAACTTGGCTGAGGTCTTACAGCCAGTAAATCTGCATAACCAGGATCCATACTCTGGATTTTACCTTAGCATTATTCTAATGAGAATTACAAAGTCCAGCTACTGTTAATGTTGGTAAAGAGAGCGAATTTGAACTTGTAAGCTTGGCCTCCACAGAAATTATAACAGTGGTTTGCTTTTGCACTTCCTCATTTGGCAGTCCCATCTTAATTACCCCAATATGTTTTGAATATCCTGTTGAGAAAACTTATGCTGTTTCTAGACCATCTTTGAAGAGATTATTTCATCTTTGATTGACTTTGTTGTTGATTATTTTGTGTCCAAAGACAGTAGATGTGATTTGTTGATTACACTGTTTTATGATCTGTGTTATGACAAAATGTTCTTTGTTGAGTATTTTTCTTATAACATCGAAAAAATTTTCTTCTGTTGTGAGAGGATGTGTGATATTTAACATAACATTAGACATTATGGAAATTAAAAGTTCTTAGATGCAACTTGACTGGAGTTATTAATCCTTTTTTTTTTCCAATTCAGTCTCCCTCTAAAATCATTAAACCTCTCTGGATCTTGAGGCATGCAAATACTTGATCACAACTGTATGAACTTGGTAATAGGATAGGTAGGATAGGTAATATCATGAAGGATTATAATTCTGAGCTTTGGACCAAGTCCTTTTGTCTTCCTTTAAAAATTTTTGGTAGTGTCTTTGACTTATGCCAGTAGTTAGTGCAGATAATTATGAGCTGGTAAATAGTCATGAAATATCTGAGTTTCTGCAGACTATATAGAGTTGATCAATTGAGAGCACAGGGTTTAGATTCAGATGTATGGCTTCAAATTCCATGTAGTGGTTTAAAGCACCATTTACTGTTGGTTATCTGGAGTAGGTTACTTCACTTTTCCCCTCAAAGGCTCTGTCAAATAAGGTTTCTGGTTTCTGTCAAATAAAGAAAATACTATCAACCATACAGTTTTCTTTTAAAAATTAAGAGAGAATGTAATATGCTTTACCATGTGCCTAGTATATAGTGGGTACTTGATAAGATGTAAGGTATCTTTATGATGATGATGATGACTTAATAGGATGTAAGGTATCTTTATGATGATGACAATGATGATGATGATGATGATGATGATGATATTTAATTTTAACAAAGAAAACATGCGTTCATGAGCTTAAAGGTTCAGGATCTAATATGTCTGGCAGAGATCACTACCAAGCTGTCTCAGAAAGGTAGTTGCTTTGAAATTTTCAGAAGTTTAAAGAAGTCTAATTTTGAGAACACAGACCTTGCAAAGATAGGGAAAATAGGAAAGAGGTCAGTGAATTTATCTTTTTAATGCTTGGGCTTGCTAGGTAGCTTGGTATCTCTTAAAGGCTGATGTGGCTATAAGGAGAAGGAAAGAAATAATACTTCACGCAAACTGAAAAGCAGTAGTTCACTGTTTCTCACATATGACCTATAGACTGCCCAACTGCACCTAGAAGGATGTTTTTTTCTTTTAATGCAGATTTCTGAGCCCATGTCTAGATTTCCTGAACTATATTCTGAGTCATACTAAGGTCTGAAAATCCACTAGTATAGTGAAATTAGGTTGATCTGGATTTAAATCCCTATTTTGCCACTTATTAACTATCCCCAAGGCTTCTACTCTTTTCATGTGTCACTGCCAACTCTGCTGTTAGCTCCTTCCCTCCCTTATTTCCTCCTGTTACTATATAGCCAATCCCAACTGTATAAACTCATTTGGGAAGTTGTGTAACCAACCATCTTTTCCCCTGAGACCATTGGAGTGGTATCACTTAGCTACTCCTTACAGAACTTCCACATTGTTCTAGCTAACGAGTATTTTTTGTTCACTTCTCATTCTCAATGATTGGTCCTGACATAGCTTCCAGTCTTCCTTTCCAGTTTCTATGTGGTTTGGGTTAATACCTTAAACCAATTTGATGCCAAGTTCTGTAAACTTTTCAGTTAGTTAGCCCAGTTTACAGGCCTTATAGCAAATTTAACTCAAGGACACAGACTTAGATATAAAACTTCAGTTTGTAAAGCCCATAGACCCTATGATCACTCAGTACTTGTATCCCAGTGCTGATAATGCTCCATATTTTATTCAGAAGAAAAGAACACATGTGTTAGATGTGGGGGAAATAGACTGGGAGGCTACATTTGAGCCAAACCTCAAAAAAATAAGCAAAATTTTTACTATTAGTGTTGGAAAAAACATTCCTGAGAGGCAACAGTAAGAGCAAAGATATGACAAGGGGACTGGTGAACAACTCAATGTTAGGTGTTCTATAAACATTTCATTGTTTCTCACGGTGTAATATGGGGACCACCTGCATCAGAAATCTCACAAGATGATTGTTCAAAATGCCATTCATGGATGCTCTACTGAATTATGATCTGTAAGAACGTGACTCAAGAGTCTACATTTTGAGCATCAGAGGCAATATCAAAAAGAATCAAGTAGCTATATGTAACTAAAGTTAAGGAGCTGAGGAGCTGGGGAGACCAAACCAAGTCCTTCTTAAAGAAATGAACATTACATAGCTTGGAGAATGAATAATGAGTTTCTAAAAGAAGTGGCAATGTTTGAAATTAGTCTAGGTCCAGGGAACCATTTGAGATATAATATGTAGGATTCTAGGAGAAAAAGAAAAACTAATCTGAAATTCAGTGTTTTGTGGTATTTGTGTGTATGTGCCCGTGTGGGTGGGTGTGTAGGAGAGGAGAGAATAGAATAGAATAGAATAGAAAACAGTGCAAAGAAATCCTGATATGGTTTTGAAGTACCAGGGAACCCTCAGTAAGAAAGCAGACACAGCCTGGAGACTTGGGACCATGGGGATTAAATAGACTCAAGTGAGAATATGTTAGAGAAAAGTCAAGAAATTTTATTGAATGAAATCATTATTTATTACATTTACAAAGTCCTTTCACTTATAATATCATATTTCACATTAATACTCCCAATAATTTATAAGCATAAGTATTCATGTCACTCTCTTGGACATTAGGAAACTGAGGCCCAGAAAATTTAAGTGACTTTTTTATAATCACATATCTAGTAGGTAGAATAGACAAATTTTGAGCCTAGTTTTCTAAGTCAAAGTTCAGTAATATTACCAATACACCAATATTGCCTCCCTCACCTATGGAAATAATATCAGTAATAACAACAACTAACATTAGTTAAATGCTTACTATGTGTCAGACATTGTTTTCAGCATTTTGTATCTCTTAATTCATTTAGTCCTCTTTTTTTCTAGAATCATTTTATCTATCCAAGATTGGTTTTCCATCCCAGCTTCTAAAATCCTTGTATCTAACATATGTGCCTTTCCTATCCTTAGATACTCCTTAGAACTCTTTATAGAACACAACCCCCACCCCAAAAAAAGGTGGAAAAGAAAGCTAAGAAAAAGGAGTGGTAGAAGGACACTTATAAGTTATAGGACCAGACAGGTCATGTTTATTTAGGACTATGTTCAGGTAGCTATCTCTGATGACCATTTGTAAGGAAGTAGTCAAATAATAATGTTAAACTTTAAAATGTTGATCAACAGCGCACATTTCCATGAAGATTTTAATTGAGACTCATCTTTTGTGAACCTTCTGATATTATGCCCCTATACAGCATTTAATTTCATGCTTGTTGTCTCAAGGTGTATTTTTTTCATTTTTGAATTGTCTACCTTCTCAAACTATACAGGCAGAGTAAAAACCAGTTGTACATACATAGTCATCTTTTAACCTTAGCTAATTCTAAATAGATCTTCTAGTGACTCATATGTTTAAGTATTTGGTTAACAGCTTTAGAAAGATTCCTTACTGTCTATAAACAGAAGACATTTTAGATGTTGGGGAGAGGAAGATTAAAAACTTAGAAGGAGTTAGAGATGCTAGCAAAGCATTTTTATCTTCTTTATCTCTTTGCCTGCCTCTTTTCTGGCTTAGTTTTAGAGCCTGAAAATCCATATACTCTGTTTTTCTCAAGTTCCTTTTCTTCTTATTTAGAATTGGATCAAAACAGGCTTTGATCGAAAGTTGACAATACTGCTAGTAAATAATTTTACAGTGGTTACAGTGCCAAAAGAATAAATCCAGTTAGCATTCTCATGAGAGGAGAACCATCAAAGTGATGCATCATGGTTTAAATAAGGTCTTCTGCCTTGAACAGGCCTTAACCTAAAAGTATTTTTTGAATATTCACAGTGTGTAAGGCATTCTGGTATTCTGATGGAAACAAACATAAATCCAATGTGGGGCCTGCCCTTCAGATTGTAATCTAGTAGGGATAACAAAACTTATATGTAAACTTGTGTGTGTGTATATATATTTCAGTCTCAGCTCTATAATGACAAGGACTTGTATTAATAGTTAACCATGGCAATAGAAAACAAAAGAGAAGCACAATGCATTAATTTACCAATTGTTCAATCCTTACTGTGAATAGTCATATGTTTAGCATAAACAAAAACTTCTTCATGTGTAAAGATAGCATTTACTAAATTTGTCATCTTGTTTTGTTGTGCTGAGGTAGTTTCTTTTTTTCTTTGTTTTTTTTTTGTTGTTGTTGTTCAGATTGTACTTTTGGCTACCATACACATGGGTTGATTTCTTCCCCAAACAGAAGACTTCTAGCTCAATTCATTTAAACATAACTCATCATCTTTAATCTCTGTTCCTTCTTTCACCATATTTTCCTTCTCAGATATACCCCCTCAACACACACTCTTACATACAGAAGGTCTGCCTTCATTTACAATGTCTTGCTTTTGCCTGTGGTCCCATGTGATTGTCAGCATCATATTTTAATTAAATGAGAACATTTGTTTTAAAAGCCTACTCCATTAATTAACACTTATTTAGTTCTCTTGCATTTGTCCCATTTAAATTTGGAAGTCATTTTCACTTTGATAACTGATAACGTTTATCAATTAATTAATATCTGAAATTATTTCATCTATTTGTTAATCTGTTTTCCTATTTATTGCCTGCTTCTCGTTATTAGATTATAAACTCCATAGAGGAAGGGACCTTCCTTGTCTGTCTTGTTTATTGCTCTTATATCCGTTCCTTATAAGTGCCAAGAACCTAATAGGTTCAGCTCAATAAATACTTATTAAATGAGTGATTGATTTTAGGGGCACCTGGATGGCTCAGTCAGTTGAGTGTCTGACTCTGGATTTTGGCTCAGGTCATGGACTTGGGGTCCTGAGATGGAGCCCACATCAGGCCCCACGCTCAGTGTGGAGTCTGCTTGTCTCTCTCCCTCCCCTGGTTCACACACACACACTCTCTCTAATAAATAAATAAAAACAAAATCTTAAAAATAAATAAATGAGTGATTGATTTTAAAAATCCTAATCATAATGTTTCCCAACAAATCCTATCAGTTTTTCATTTAATAATGTTTCTTAGATTTTCTACTCCCTCCACACATATATAACTCATACCTTTCAATTGACCCCTTGTCCCTTTAGACCTAAAAATAATTACTTACCTTCAGTCTTTTTTTCAATCCATTCTGCATATTACTGATGTACTACTTTTCCTCACAGTATCTTTTATCTCATTTCATTACATAGGAATCTTCCCCAAATGCTTCTTGGTCTTGAATATGAAAGCTTAAAGTGCTATGTGAAGTTTTGATCTTCCTTTTGCTTATTTGATTATAAGATTTACCAATTATTTCCACCCTATCTCTCTATTCTTATTTCCTTTCTAAAACATCTATAAACCTTCCACTTTAATCATCTTGATAACCTGATAAAAACACTGGAGCCTCTTCTCAAAGATATACACGTACACATTTTAGAGAAAGAATCCCTTTCATAATATGAACCTCACAATTAAACATTTCATTATATAAACTCTCATATTGTTATAAAATTTCACGTTCCTAAGACTTCCCTTCTTATGTATTATTTTTATCTTCTCTTACTGTAGTCCCCAGAATATTCTGTGCAATTCTGAGCTCAGAAGAGGCACTTCTGACCTGACATACATACCCTTATCCTTCTGTGTTTCTGTGAAAAAAACAAACAACTAAACTAAATTCTTATTCAGCAAAAGATTGAAAGAAACCAGCAAGTAACTATGCAATAATAATAGTTAAGAAGAATATCTGTGAACTGAAATTTTAATTATAAAAACTAATCTAAACAGAGGCAGAACTAGAAAATTTCGGGGGAAATAAGAGGACTATTCTGATTCTGCTGGTAATTGCATGACTTTATGCATGTGTCAGAATTCATAGAATTGTACCCCAAAAGAGAAAATTTCACAATGTATAAAAATAAATTTAAATATTTAAAAAAAAATTTTTAAGTAATTTCTACACTCAACATGGGACTCATACTCACAACCCCAAAATCAAGAGTTGCATGCTCTACCAACTGAACCAACCAGGCACCTCTAAAAATTTTTAATATTGTAAAGTTTCAACTTTTTTTTTCTATTCTATCTGCTAAGCAGTGTCTGGCCTCTATGTTTTATAATTATGGAACTGTGATTATTTTCTTTCTTTCTCTTTTTTTTAAGATTTTATTTGTTTGACAGACAGAGATCACAAGTAGGCCAATAGGCAGGCAGAGAGAGAGGAGGAAGCAGGCTCCCCGCGGAGCAGAGAGCCTGATGTGGGGTTTGATCCCAGGACCCTGGGATCATGACCTGAGCCAAAGGCAGAGGTTTTAACCCACTGAGCCACCCAGGCACCACTCTTTTCTTTCTTAAGCTAGGGTATAATACCTTCTATAATTCAATTTTGGTGTTGACTTCTCTTTTCCTTTCCTTCAAAATAAATTAGTATGGTTGGTGAAAGTATGCATTCACTGGTATGCAATAGCTTAATTTAATTTATGTAAAGTATACCAAATTCAACTGTTTTTTTCCCTTTTTTAAAAATTCTTTCTTTAAAATTTCATTTCTTTTCAGCGTAACAGAATTCATAGTTTTTGCACCACATCCAGTGCTCCATGCAATGCGTGCCCTCCACAATACCCACCATCTGGCTCCCCCAACCTCCCAGCCCCCACCCCTTCAAAACCCTCAGGTTGCCTTTCAGAGTCCATAGTCTCTCATGGTTCATCTCCCCCTACAATTTCCCTCAACTCCCTACTCCTCTCCACCTCCCCATGTCCTCCATGTTATCCGTTATGCTCCGCAAATAAGTGAAACCATATGATAATTGACTCTCTCTGCTTGACTTATTTCACTCAGCATAATCTCTTCCAGTCCCGTCCACGTTGCTACAAAAGTTGAGTATTCATCCTTTCTGATGGAGGCATAATACTCCATAGTGTAAATGGACCACATCTTCTTTATCCATTCGTCTGTTGAAGGGCATCTTGGTTCTTTCCACAGTTTGGCGACCGTGGCCATTGCTGCTATAAACATTGGGGTACAGATAGCCCTTCTTTTCACCACATCTGTATCTTTGGGGTAAATACCCAGAAGCGCAGTTGCAGGGTCATAGGGAAGCTCTATTTTTAACTTCTTGAGGAATCTCCACACTGTTCTCCAGAGTGGCTACACCAACTTGCATTCCCACCAAGAGCGTAAGAAGGTTCCCTTTTCTCCACATCCTCTCCAACACACGTTGTTTCCTGTCTTGCTAATTTTGGCCATTCTAACTGGTGTGAGGTGGTATCCCAATGTGGTTTTAATTTGAATCTCCCTGATGGCTAGTGATGATGAACATTTTTTCATGTGTCTGATAGCCATATTTATGTCTTCATTGGAGAAGTGTCTGTTCATATCTTCTGCCCATTTTTTGATATGATTATCTGTTTTGCGTGTGTTGAGTTTGAGAAGTTCTTTATAGATCCTGGATATCAACCTTTTGTCTGTACTGTCATTTGCAAATATCTTCTCCCATTCTGTGGGTTGCCTCTTTGTTTTGATGACTGTCTCCTTTGCTGTGCAGAAGCTTTCGATCTTGATGAAGTCCCAAAAGTTCATTTTTGCTTTTGTTTCCTTTGCCTTTAGAGACATACCTTTTTTTAAAAAAAATTTTTATTTATTTATTTGACAGACAGAGATTACAAGTAGGCAAAACAGGCAGGCAGGGAGAGAGAGGAGGAAGCAGGCTCCCCGCGGAGCAGAGAGCCCGATGTGGGGGTCGATCCCAGGACCCTGGGATCATGACCTGAGCCGAAAGTAGAGGCTTTAACCCACTGAGCCACCCAGGTGCACCTGGAGACATATCTTGAAAGAAGTTGCTATGGCTGATATCAAAGAGGTTACTGCCTATGTTCTCCTCTAGAATTCTGATGGATTCCTGTCTCACATTGACATCCTTTATCCATTTCGAGTTTATCTTTGTGTACGGTGTAAGAGAATGGTTGAGTTTCATTCTTCTACATATAGCTGTCCAATTTTCTCAGCACCATTTATTGAAGAGACTGTCTTTTGTCCACTGTATATTTTTTCCTGCTTTGTCGAAGATTATTTGACCATAGAGTTGAGGGTCCATATCTGGGCTCTCTATTCTGTTCCATTGGTCTATGTGTCTGTTTTGATGCCAGTACCATGCTGTCTTGGTGATCACAGCTTTGTAGTATAGCTTGAAATCAGGTAACGAGATGCCACCAGTTTTATATTTGTTTTTCAACATTTTCTTACCATTTTGGGGTCTCTTCTGATTCCATACAAATTTTAGGATTGTTTGCTCCAGCTCTGAAAAGTACCAGTGGAATTTTGATTGGAATGGCATTAAAAGTATAGATTGCTCTAGGTAGTATAGACATTTTAACAATGTTTATTCTTCCGAATCAAGGGAAGGCCTTGGAATGGTCTTCCATCTTTTTATGTCTTCTTCAATTTCTTTCATGAGTGTTCTGTAGTTCCTCGAGTACAGATCCTTTACCTCTTTGGTTAGGTTTATTCCCAGGTATCTTATGGTTCTTGGTGCTATAGTAAACGGAATCGATTCTCTAATTTCCCTTTCTGTATTTTCATTGTTAGTGTATAAGAAAGCCACTGATTTCTGTACATTGACTTTGTATCCTGCCATGTTACTGAATTGCTGTATGAGTTCTAGTAGTTTGGGGGTGGAGTCTTTTGGGTTTTCCATATAAAGTATCATGTCATCTGCGAAGAGAGAGAGTTTGACTTCTTCCT
>PISX010025559.1:0-25973 GCA_004024625.1 Mellivora capensis | reverse complement strand
TCTCTCAAGGATAAGTTTTTAGGAAAAATAAATAAGGGGAGACAAGATGGCAGAGAACTAGGAGGAGGCGCCATTTCAACCTGTACCCTAAAGTGAGCTGATTACCTACCAAAGAACTCCGATCACCCATGAAATCAGCCTGAGATTAGAATTATACACGTCTGGATCTCTATGGGGGAAGAAGACACCAATGGGCATGTAAAGCAGAGTGGGAACGTTGGACTGATATCGGAAGATAAAAAAAAAAAAAAAAGAGGGGAGGGAGCCACCAGAAGCGACCCATTGGAAAGTAATACCCCAGTATGAGAGTGCCCTGTGACTGAGGATCAGCATTAACTTGGAGTCTGGTTGAAAGCACTCAAAAAGAGCAAAGGATCATAGAGGGAAATTGTGGGAATCATGGCAGTTAGGGACAGGGGCTTAAGTCCCCAGACCAAGGACAACCACCCCTGGTGAGCCAGAGAGAGTGTGACGATGAAACCAGGTCTTGGTCCCTGAGCTGCGAGTACGCCTGAGAGCACCTAGGTCTCTCAGGTGGCCTCTGAGGTCACATGAGAGACCCAGGTGCTCTCAGGGGGGGCTGCTCCCATGAGGGTCTGGGTGCCTTGTCAGCTGGCAGAACTAGAGCCTTTTTGCACTGTCCATGTGTGCACTGTGCCATGCTATCAGAGTCTGAGTCTCGCCCAACACCCTCCCCTGAGAGAGGTGCGTGCAGGTGCTAGCCTGGCACTCTCAGGCCCAGAAAGTCTGAACACTCCCAGCCCAGGCCAGCAGGAAAATCTCAGTGTGCTATCACTGCTTGGGACCTCTCTGGTGGTCGGGAACTGCCCAGACAACCGCCAATATCATGGTTTTGGATACAAGCAGGGATTCCTGTGTCCCAAGGGACCGTGACTGGGATAGTGCTCTACCAGCAGCCAAGGGGGAATTTATGTGCTCTGGAGCACCCAGAGGGGAACAGACTGAGGGATAACTATGAGAGGGAAGCCTGGGTGCATTTTGCTTTCTTCTAAACCTCAAAAAACCATCAAAAGCTGTCAAAGTGAGAGAAAACAAAGGAACAAACAAACCAAAAACCACCAGAGAACAAAAGCCTGAAAAACCAGTTTCCTCAGAACCCACCCCCTTCAGGGGGACAGGAGGACTTAACTCAGGAAACACTGCCTGAAAACCCACTTGGCAGGTCCCTCCCCAAGAAAGCCAACTTGTGGGGAAAAAAAAAGACAAGAGAACAACCACTACTACTTGATAGATACAACTTTTATTTTTAATTAGTTCCCACTATTCTGGTGCATTTTTTTGTAGATAATTTTTAACATATTGACCATAACAGTGAGATGTCCAGTACATCAAATTGCATAATAACATTTTTAACCTAAACTTTTTTGATATATATACCAATATTTTTCTTTTGCTTTCCTATTTTTTTAATTTTTTAAAATTTTATTTTATTTTAGTTTAGTTTATTCTTTTTTATTTTTATTTTTTAATATTCATATAGAGTTAAACTTCAAGGTAATCCCCTTTACCCAATCAATGCTACCTCTATAGGTAAACCAATTTTTAATCCCCCTTTATCTTAGGAAAGTTGAGTCCCTTAACAAAGATATCAAGATACACCCCGGAAGAATAAAAATAAACTTCCTCACCCACACTGAGAATTTATAACCACTCTCCCATCTTTTTCTTCTGCCAGTGTTTCTGTGTATTTGTGTTTGTCCTGGTAGTATATAAATCTTATACTTGGGGTTCTTTTTTTTTTTTAAAGGTTTTATTTATTTATTTAACTGATAGAGATCACAAGTAGGCAGAGAGGCAGGCAGAGAGGGCTGGGGAAGCAGGCTCCCCGCTGAGCAGAGAGCCCATGTGGGAATTAATCCCAGGACACTGAGATCATGACCTGAGCTTCGGGCAGTGGCTTAACACACTGAGCCACCCAGGTGTCCCCTTGAGATTCTTTTTGATGATTTTCTTTTTTTGTTTTGTTTTCATGTATATATATATATATATATATATATATTTTTTTTTTGGTCTCGTCATTGACTTTTATAAGTCTTTTTGTTTGTCTGTTTATGTTTGTATACTTCATAAATCTTACCTTGGGGCCCATTTGGGTTTGGCCTTCTCTTTTGTTTATTTTATTTATTCTCTTATCTCTCTCTCTCTCTTTTCTTTTTTCTCTCTTTCTTTCTTCTTTCGTTTGGGTGGGGACAATTGATTGCTTAGAAGCATTCCAAGGTGCACCTTGACTGCACCACGATCGATAAATTCAGCTACATCCGTAGGAAATTGGGGGGTGGGGTGAACCATGAGAGACTATGGGCTCTGAAAAACAACCTGAGCGGTTTGAAGGGTCAGGGGGTGGGAGGTTGGGGGAGCCAGGTGGTGGGTATTATGGAGGCCACGCATTGCATGGAGCACTGGGTGTGTGTAAAACTATGGATTCTGTTACGCTGAAAAGAAATGAAATTAAAAAAAGTAAAGACCACCTTGCTTAAGAATGCTTGGATCAACCAGGAGATCAAAGAAGAACTTAAACAATTCATGGAAACCAATGAGAATGACGACATTTCCGTCCAAAACCTATGGGATACAACAAAGGCGGTCCTAAAGGGAAAATACATAGCCATCCAAGCCTCCCTCAAAAAAATTGAAAATTCCAGAATACAACAGCTGTCTCTACACCTTAAAGAACTGGGGAATCAGGAACAAATTAAACCAACTGCACGCACAACAAGGGAAATAACGAATGTTAGAGCAGAGATGAATGAGGTAGAAACTAGAGATATAGTAGAACGTATCAAGGAACCTAGAAGCTGGTTTTATGAAATAATCAATAAGATCGATACACCTTTGGCCACACTAATCCAAAAGAAAAGAGAGAAAGCTCAAATTAATAAAATTATGAATGAAAGGGAGAGATCACACCTAACACCAAGGAGGTAGAAACAGTCATCAGAAGCTAT
This sequence comes from Mellivora capensis, assembly GCA_004024625.1. Classification (NCBI taxonomy): domain Eukaryota; kingdom Metazoa; phylum Chordata; class Mammalia; order Carnivora; family Mustelidae; genus Mellivora; species Mellivora capensis. Next base: position 23,007 of record PISX010025559.1, on the reverse strand, counting down.
TATCAACAGTTACATGCCAATAAGTTAAGCAACCTAGATGAAATGGATGCATTCCTGGAAAAATATAAACTCCCAAAATTGAACCAGGAAGAAAGTGATAACCTGAATAGACTGATATCGAGTAACGAGATTGAAGCAGTGATCAAAAACCTCCCAAAAAAACAAGAGCCCAGGACCTGACGGATTCCCTGGGGAATTCTACCGAACATTCAAATAAGAAATAACACCTATTCTCTTGAAGCTGTTTCAAAAAAACTGAAGCAGAAGGAAAATTTCCAGACTCTTTTTATGAAGCCAGCATTACCCTGACCCCCAAACCAGGCAAAGATCACACTAAAAAGGAGAATTTCAGACCAATATCACTGATGAATATGGATGCTAAGATTCTCAACAAGATCATAGCAAGCAGGATCCAACAGCACATTAAAAAGATTACCCACCAGGACCAGGTGGGATTTATCCCTGGCTTACAAGGGTGTTTCAACATTCGCAAGTCAATCAATGTGATAGAACAAATCAATAAGAGAAGAGAGAAAAACCACATGGTCCTCTCAATTGATGCAGAAAAGGCATTTGAAAAAATCCAGCATCAGTTCCTGATTAAAACGCTTCAAAGTATAGGGATAGAGGGAACATTCCTGAACTTCATAAAATCTATCTACGAAAGACCCACAGCAAACATCATCCTCAATGGGAAGAAGCTCACAGCCTTCCCGTTGAGATCAGGAACATGACAATGATGCCCACTCTCACCACTCCTGTTCAACATAGTATTAGAAGTCCTAGCAACAGCAATCAGACAGCAAAGAGAAATTAAAGGTATCCAAATTGGCAAGGAAGAAGTCAAACTCTCTCTCTTCACAGATGACATGATACTTTATATGTAAAACCCAAAAGACTCCACCCCCAAACTACTAGAACTCATACAGCAATTCAGGAACGTGGCAGGATACAAAGTCAATGTACAGAAATCAGGGGCGTTCTTATACACTAACAATGAAAATACAGAAAGGGAAATTAGAGAATCTATTCCATTTATTATAGCACCAAGAACCATAAGATACCTGGGAATAAACCTAACCAAAGAGGTAAGGGATCTGTACTCGAGGAACTACAGAACACTCATGAAAGAAATTGAAGAAGACATAAAAAGATGGAAGACCAGGGACGCCTGGGTGGCTCAGTTGGTTAAGCGGCTGCCTTCGGCTCAGGTCATGATCCCAGCGTCCTGGGATCGAGTCCCACATCGGGCTACTTGCTCGGCAGGGAGCCTGCTTCTCCCTCTGCCTCTGCCTGCCACTCTGTCTGATTGTGCTAGTGTCTCTCTCTCTCCCTCTCTCACTGACAAATAAATAAATAAAATCTTTAAAAAAAATATGGAAGACCATTCTATGTTCTTGGATCAGAAGAACAAACATTGTTAAATGTCTCTACTACCTAGAGCAATCTATACTTTTAATGCCATTCTCATCAAAATTCCACTGGTATTTTTCAAAGAGCTGTAGCAAAAAATCCCAAAATTTGTATGGAATCGAAGAGACCCCGAATCGCTAAGGGAATGTTAAAAAAACAAAAATAAAACTGGTGGCATCTCATTACCTGATTTCAAGCTTTACTACAAAGCTGTGATCACCAAGACAGCATGGTACTGGCCTCAAAACAGACACATAGACCAATGGAACAGAGTAGAGAGCCCAGATATGGACCCTCAACTCTATGGTCAAATAATCTTCGATAAATCAGTTAAAAATATACAGTGGAAAAAAGACAGTCTTTTCAGTAAGTGGTGCTGGGAAAATTGGACAGCTATATGGAGAAGAATGAAACTCCACCATTCTCTTACACTGTATACACAGATAAACTCGAAATGGATAAAAGACCTCAATGTGAGTCAGGAATCCATCAGAATCCTAGAGGAGAACATAGGCAGTAACCTCTTTGATATCAGCCACAGCAACTTCTTTCAAGATATGTCTCCAAAAGCAAAGGAAACAAAAGCAAAAATGAACTTTTGGGACTTCATCAAGATCAAAAGCTTCTGCACAGCAAAGGAAACAGTCAGCAAAACAAAGAGGCAACCCACGGAATGGGAGAAGATATTTGCAAATGACAGTACAGACAAAAGGTTGATATCCAGGATCTATAAAGAACTTCTCAAACTCAACACACGCAAAGCAGATAATCATAGCAAAAAATGGGCAGAAGATATGAACAGGGACTTCTCCAATGAAGACATAGAAACGTCTATCAGACACATGAAAAAATGTTGATCATCACTAGCCATCAGGGAGATTCAAATTAAAACCACATTGAGATACCACCTCACACCAGTTAGAATGGCCAAAATTAGCGAGACAGGGACCAATGTGTGTTGGAGAGGATGTGGAGAAAGGGGAACCCTCTTACACTGTTGGTGGGAATGCAAGTTGGTGCAGCCACTCTGGAGAACAGTGTGGAGATTCCCCAAGAATTTAAAAATAGAGCTTCCCTATGACCCTGCAATTGCGCTTCTGGGTATTTACCCCAAAGATACAGATGTGGTGAAAAGAAGGGCTATCTGTACCCCAATGTTTATAGCAGCAATGGCCATGGTCACCAAACTGTTTAAAGAACAAAGATGCCGTTCCACGGACGAATGGATAAGGAAGATGTGGTCCATATATACTCTGGAGCATTATGCCTACATCAGAAAGGATGAATACCCAACTTTTGTAGCAACATGGACAGGACTGGAAGAGATTATGCTGAGTGAAATAAGTCAAGCAGAGAGAATCAATTATCATATGGTTTCACTTATTTGTGGAGCATAACAAATAACACGGAGGACATGGGGAGATGGAGAGGAGAAGGGAGTTGAGGGAAATTGCAGGGGGAGATGAACCATGAGAGACTATGGACTCTGAAAAACAACCTGAGCGGTTTGAAGTGGCGGGGGGTGGGGGGTTGGGGGAGCCGGGTGGTGGGTATTATGGAGGCCACGCATTGCATGGAGCACTGGGTTTGTGTAAAACTATGGATTCTGTTACGCTTTTGAAAGCGGGCTCAGCCTGAGGGTCACAATGCCTAGTTGTGCCCAGCGCGGCCCTCATGTGTGGGCGTGGTCGCATGCCACACAGCTGGCTCCCAATCTGACGGTTGGACCCCCATCTTAACAGCAAGTTTTCCTGCTATGGGGAAGAAGGAGAAGCCTTTTGGGGATCAGGTTCCCCCACAGGCAGGGATTTGGGCTAAAGTCTGGGGACTGATGACTGAGTAACCAGTTTGGTAGAGATGACGGCCTTGGGCCCTGAAAGGTCCTGCCTCTTGGAAATGGGGCCCGCTCTCTGGATGGCTGACAGGAGATCGGGGCTCCAGCCGTTTAAGAAATAACATTAGTGCACAAGGTGGCCTTCGTTATTGTTGTGCCCTCGAGGGCCCTGCAGGCTGATCCTCATGCGGGGTTTCTGGGCAGACCCATCGGGCCATTCTTCTTTCTGCTGGGCAGATAGGATCCTGAGTTGTGGCTCCAAAATTGCCAGTCTGGAGGGCTTGGGGGCCAGGAGTGTGAGGACAGAATTCTGACAACATAAGCTCCAGTGAAGGTCAGTGCCGAGTGCATGGGAGTTCCAAAGTGCAGCGGCTGTTTCGACATCTCCAGACCCTGAAGAACGAAGAGTGTCAGAGGTTCACTCCTGCTGGAATTGGTGTCCATGATGGCTGACTAATGGACGGGGGCCCTCAAGAAGCCATGGAGGTTTTCCCACGCTGTCGTTTGTGAGCTGCTCCAAACAGCAGGGTTTCCTTCTTCGTAACACAGGCAGTCCGGTTTGAGGGCTCCAGGGTCCCCCATAGGGAAAGATTGGGTAGCAAGCTCTCCGCATGGATGCCTTGAAAGCCCACCTTGCATTACCATTGCCACAGAGGACCATGGCAGGTTCCACCTGGTGGCTCTGGGGCAATGTACCATGGGGGCTGAGTTGACATGGAGTCTCATGCCAATGCGTCACAATGCTGGTGGGTGTCCAGGGAGACCTTAGAATGTGGCGGTAGCTCCAAGTCCATGCAGGTATCTCCTACCCTGAGGGTTGGACACAGCTCCCAAGAGCAGTTTTTCCTTCTGCGGACAGAGGGTTATCTGTTCTGTGGCTAAGGGTTCATATGCCAGACCTTAAGATTGTATTCCCGAACAGGCCCTTGGGGACAGATGCCTGAAAACCAAAGGGGTGAGGTCCAATGGGCATGTCAGGTTCAATCTTCTGTCTCAGGACCATGGACATGGGTGTCTGCCTGGAGGTAGGTGCTCAGCTTGTGTCAGACTGCTCATTTGGGTCCAAGCGGCCTAAGAAATTTAGGTGGGCTCAGGGGCCTTGCAGGTTTCTCCTAATCAGGAGGGTTTGGGACACTGTGATGGGCAGAGTTTCCTTCAGGAGGGCGGGCATAGTCCTGCCGTGTGGCTCCAGAGGCCCCATCCTGGAGGGCACGTGGGCCAGGCCTTTGGAGACAGAGTCTGCAAACACATCCTTGGGTTAGGGTTGGGGCGAGGTGATGGCAGGCCCAACCTGCAGACCCTGCACGCAGCTCCTCAAGACATGAAATTAGGGCGACTGCAAGGCGGGAGCGCAGGCTTCTCTGTCTGGATTGTGTGCCAGGAGGGCCGTGGAATGCAGGGGTGGCCTCATGGGGCCATAGGAGATTCTTCCTCTCTGGGGATTCTGTCCAGCTCCCAAGAGTCTGGTGTCTTTCTGGGAGAAGGGAAGAGTGCTGTTTTCGTTCTCAATTGACCCCGAAAACAGGCAATCCAGGGACGAGCTCGGTGTGTGGGTGCCTGGCAAACCCCACGGAGGCTTCAGATTTGAGCCTAGGGCCTGGCAGTCCCGGTATGCGGGCTTCTGATCCAGCTACCAGGGGGCTTGTTTGAAAGCGGGCACAGGCTGAGGGTCACAATGACTGGTTGACCCAGTGGGGCCCTCAGGAGTGGGCGTGGTCGCATGGCCTACGCTGCTGTCTCCCACTCTGAGGGTTGGAACCCCATCCCAACAGCCAGGTTTCCTGCTATGGGGAAGGAAGAGAAGTCTTTTGGGCATCAGGTTCCCCCATAGGCAGGGATTTGGGCTAAGGACTCCGGACTGATGACTGAATACCAATGTGGGGTAGACACGATGGTCTCAGGCCCTGAAAGATCCCACTGCTTGGAAATGGGACCTGCTCCTGGGTGTCTGACAGGAGACCAGGGCTCAGGCCGTGTCAGACAGAACCTTTGTGCACAGGGCGGCCTTTGTTATTGGGGTGCCCTCGGGGACCCAGCAGATTGATACTCATGAGGGGTTTCTGGGCAGATGCATAGGGCCATCCTTTTTTCTGCTGGGCTGGCAGGATGCTGTGTTGTGGCTCCAGAATTGCCTGTCTGGAGGGCTTGCAGGCTAGGAGTAGGACAGAAGTATGACAAGATAAGCTCCAGTGAAGGTCAGTGCCAAATGCATGACAGTTCCAAAGTGCATCGGCTGTTTCGACATCTCCAGCCCCTGAGGAAGGGCGAGGGTCAGATGTTTGCTCCCGCTGGATTGGTGTCCATGATGGCTGACTAATGCACTGGGGGGCCTCATGAGGCCATGGAGGTTTTCCCTCACTGGGGCTTCTGAGGTGCTCCAAACAGCAGGGTTTCCTTCTGCGGGACATGGGCAGTCCGGTTTGAGGGATCCAGGGTTGCCCATAGGGAAATATTGGGTAGCAGAGCTCTCGGCATGGATACCTTGAAAGCCCACCTCATGTTGCCATTGCCGCTGAGGACCATGGCAGGTTCCATCTGGTGGCTCTGGGGCGATGTGCCATGGGGGCCTGAGTTGACACGGAGTCTCATGACGATGCGTTACAATGCTGGTGGGTGTCCAGGGAGACCTTAGAATGTGGCGGTAGCTCCGGGTCCATGCAGGGATCTCCTACCCTGAGGGTTGGACACAGCTCCCAAGAGCAGTTTTTCCTTCTGGGGATGGGAGTTTATCCGTTCTGTGGCTAAGGGACCATATGCCGGACCTTATGATTGTATTCCCGAATAGGCCCTTGGGGACACATGCCTGAAAACCGAAGGGATGAGATCCAATGGGCATGTCTGGTTCAATCATCTGTCTCAGGGCCATGGACATGGGTGTCTGCCTGGAGGTAGGGGTTCAGGGTGTGTCAGACTTCCCATTTGGGTCCTGAGAGGCCTACGAAATTTGGTTTGGCTAAGTGTCTTGTAGCTTTCTCCTAATCAGGAGGGTTTGGGCCACTGTGATGGGCAGAGTTTCCATCAGGAGGGAGGGCACAGCCCTGCCTTGTGGCTCCAGAAGCCCCATTCTGAAGGGCATGTGGGCCAGCCAGGCCTTGGGAGACAGAGTCTGCAAACACAACCTCAGGATATGGTTGGGGCGAAGTGATGGCAGGCCCGATCTGCAGCCTCTGAGCGCAGCTCCTTGGAATCTGAAATTAGGGAGACTACAAGTCGGGAGCACAGGCTTCTCTGCCTGGATTGTGTGTCCAGGAGGACCGTGGAATGCAGGGGTGGCCTCATGGGGCCATGGGATATTCTTCCTCTCTGGGGATTCTGCACAGATCTGAAGAGTCTGTTGTCTCTCTGGGAGAATGGAAGAGTGCTGTTTTCCATCTCAGGGGTCTCCCCAAAACAGGGAATCCAGGGATGGCCTCTGGGTTTGGGTGCCTGGCAAACCCCACGGAGGCTTAGGATTTGGACCTACGGCCATGGCAGGCCCGGTATGCGGACTCCTGGTCCAGCAAACCAGGGGGCTTGTTGGAAAGCAGGCTCAGGCTGAGGTTCACAATTCCTGGTTGTGCCCAGGACTGCCCTCATGTGTGGGTGTGGTCTCATGGGCCATGCAGCTGGCTCCCACTTTGACGTTTGGACCCCCATCCTGACAGCAAAGATTCCTGCTATGGGGAAGGAGGAGAAGTCTTTGGGGCATCAAGTTCCCCAACAGGCAGGGATTTGGGCTAAAGTCTGGGGACAGATGCCTGAATACCCAGGTTGGGTAGAGAGTGTTGGCCTCGGACCCTGAAAGTTCCCACCTCTTGTAAATGGGACCTGCTCTCTGGGTAGCTGACAGAAAATCGGGGCTCAGGCCATGCCAGATAGAACATAAGTGAACAGGGCGTCCTTTGTTATTGGGGTGCCCTCGGGGGCTCACCAGTTTAATCCACATGTGGGGTTTCTGGGAAGACGCATAGAGCCATCCTTCTTTCTGCTGGGAAGGCATGGTGCTGTGTTGTGGCTCCAGAATTGCCAGTCTGGAGGGCTTGCGGGCCAGGAGTGTGAGCACAGAAGTCTGACAACATAAGCTCCAGTGAAGGTCAGTGCCGAGTGCATGGCAGTTCCAAAGTGCAGCGGCTGTTTTGACATCTCCAGCCCATGAGGAAGAGCGAGTGTCAGATGTTCGCTCCCTCTGGAATTGGGGTCCATGGTGGCTGACTAATGGATGGGGGGGCCTCATGAGGCCATGGAGGTTTTCCCTCGCTGGGGCTTCTGAGGTGCTCCAAATAGCAGGGTTTCCTTCGGCGGGACGAGGGCAGTCCGGACTGATGGCTGCAGGATCCGCCATAGGGAAAGATTGGGTGGCGAGCTCTCCTCATGGATGCCTGGAGAGCCCACCTCGTCTTACCATTGGCACTGAAGACCCTGGCAGGCTCCATCTTGTGGCTCTGGGGCCAAGTATCATGGGGGCTGAGTTAATATGGAGTCTCATGCCGATGGGTCACAATGCTGGTAGGTGTCCAGGGAGACCTTAGAATGAGGCAGTAGCTCCGGGACCATGCAGGGATCTCCTACCCTGAGGGTTGGACATAGCTCCCAAGAGCAGTTTTTCCTTCTGGGGACAGGAAGTAATCCGTTCTATTGCTCAGGGACCATAAGCTGGACTATATGCTTGTATTCCCGAACAGGCCCTTGGGGATAGATGCCTGAAAACCTAAGTGGTGAGGTCCTAGGGGTATGTCCGGTTCAATCTTTGGACTCAGGGACATGGACCTGGATGTCTGCCTGGAGGTAGGTGCTCAGGGTGTGTCACACTGCCCATTTGTGTCCTGAGCGGCTTCCAAAATTGGGGTGGACTCAGGGTCCTTGCAGGTTTCTCCTAATAGAGAGGGTTTGGGCACTGTAATGGGCAGAGGTTCCTTTAGATAGGGCGGGCACAGTCCTACCGTGTGGCTCCAGAGGCCGCATCCTCGAGGGCATGTGGGCCAGGCCTTTGGAGACAGAGTCTGCAAACCCAACCTCGGTTTAGGGTTGGGGGAAGGTGGTGGCAGGCCCGATCTGAAGTCCCTGAGCACAGATCCTCGGGATCTGAAATTAGGGAGTGTTCGAGGGGAGAGCACAGTCTTCTCTCTCAGCATTGTGTGTCCAGGAGGACCGTGGATGCTGGGTTGTCCTCGTGGGTCCATGGGAGATTATTCCTCTCTGGAGATTCTGCCCGGCTCCCAAGAATCTGGTGTCTTTCTGGGGGAAGGAAAGAATGTTGTTTTCCATCTTAGGGGTCCCCCCAAAACAGGGAATCCATATATGGGCTCTGGTTGTGGGCACCTGGCAAATCCCATGGAGGCTTTGGATTTGGGCCTATGGCCATGGCAGGCCCCGGTATGTGGGCTCCTGGTCCAGCTACCCAGGGAGCTTGTTTGAACACAGGCTCAGGCTGAGGGTCACAATGCCTGGTTCTGCCCAGGGCGGCCCTCATGTGTGGGCATGGTCTCATGGGGCACGCAACTGGCTCCCACTCTGAAGGTTGGACCCCCATCCCAACAGCAGGATTTACTGCTATGAGGAAGCAGGAGAAGTCTCTTGGGCATCAGGTTCCCCCACAGGCAAGGAGTTGGGCTAAGGTCTGAGGACAGATGCCTGGATACCCAGATTGGGTAGAGATGACAGCCTCAGGCCCTGAAAGGTCCCACCTCTTGGAAATGGGGTCTGCTCTCTGGGTGGCTGACAGGAGATCGGGGTTCAGGCTGTGTCAGACAGAACATTAGTGCACAGTGCAGCCTTTCTTTTGGGGGTGCCCTCGAGGGCTCAGCAGTTTGTTCCTCATCTAGGTTTTCTGGGAAGATGCATAGGGCCATCCTTGTTTCTGCTGGGCAAGGAGAATGCAGCGTTGTGGCTCCAGAATTGCCAGTTGGAGGGCTTGCGAGCCAGGGTTGTGAGAACAGAAGTCTGAAAACATAAGCTCCATTGAAGGTCATGCCGAGTGCATGGCATTTCCAAAGTGCATCGGCTGTTTTGACATCTCCAGCCCCTGAGGAAGGGCAAGTGTCTGATGTTCGCTCCCGCTGGAATTGGTGTCCCTGATGGTTGACTAATGGACTTGGGGGCCTCATGAGGCCATGGAGGTTTTCCCACACTGGGGCTTGTGAGGTGCTCCAAACAGCAGGGTTTACTTCTGCGGGACAGGGGCAGTCTGGTTTGAGGGCTTCAGGGTCCCCCAGAGGGAAAGATTATTTAGAAGTGTTCTCCACATTAATGCCTGGAATGCCCATCTTGCATTAGCATTACTTCTGAGAACCATGGGAGGTTCCATCTAGTGGCTCTGGGGCGAAGTACTATGGGGGCTGAGTTGACATGGAGTCTCATGCTGATAGGTCACAATGCTGGTGGGTGTGCAGGGAGACCTTAGAATGTGGCGGTAGCTCTGGGACCATGCAGGGATCTCCTACACTGAGGGCTGGACACAGCTCCCAAGAGTAGTTTTTCCTTCTGGGGACAGGAGGTGATCCGTTCTGTTGCTCAGGGACCACATGCTGGACCATAGGTCTGTATTCCAGAAGAGGCCCTTGAGGACAGATGCCTGAAAACTTAAGGGGGGTTCTGGTGAAGTCCTAGGGCCATGTCAGGTTCAATCTTCTGACTCAGGGCCATTGACCTGGGTGTCTGCTTGGAGGTAGGTGCTCACAGTGTGTCACACTGTGCATTTGGGTCCAGAGTAGCCTACGAAATTGGGGTGGGTTCAGGGGCCTTGCAGGTTTCTCCTAATCAGGAGGTTTTGGGCAATGGTGATTGGCAGACGTTCCATTGGGAGGGCAGGCACAGTCCTGCCGTGTGGCTCCAGCGGCCCCATTCTGGAGGGCCTTTGGAAACAGAGTCTGCAAACACATCCTCTGGTTAGGGTGGGGCCGAGGTGATGGCAGGCCCAATCTGCAGACCCTGAGCTCAGCTCTCTGGGATCTGAAATTTGGGCGACTTCAAAGCGGGAGCGCAGCCTTCTCTATCTGGATTTTGTGTCTAGGAGGATCGTGGAATGCAAGGGTTGCCTCATGGGGCCGTGGGAGATTCTTCCTCTCTGGGGATTCTGCCCATTCCCAAGTGTCTGGTGTCTTTCTGGGGGAAGGGAAGAGTGCTGTTTTCCGTCTCAGGAGTCCCCCCAAAACAGGGAATCCAGAGATGGGCTCTGGGTGTGGGCGCCTGATAAATCCCATGGAGGCTTCGGATTTGGGCCTAGGGATGTGGCAGGCCCGTTATGCGTGGTCTAAGTCTAGCTACCAGGGGGCTTGTTTGAAAGTGGGTTTATGCTGAGGGTCACAATGCCTGATTGTGCCCAGGGCGGCCCTCATGTGTGGGCGTGGTCTCATGGGGGACACAACTGGCTCCCACTCTGACAGTTAGAACCCCATCCCAACAGCAAGGTTTCCTGCTATGGGGAAGGAGGAGATATCTTTTGGGCATCGGGTTCCCCCACAGGCAGGGATTTGGCCTAAGGTCTGGGGACATATTCCTCGATACCCAGGTTGGGTAGAGATGATGGCCTCGGGCCCTGAAAGGTCCCACCTCTTGGAAATGTGGCCTGCTCTCTGGGTGGCTGACAGAAGATCGGGGCTCAGGCCGCGTCAGACAAAATATTAGTACACAAGGCGGCCTTTGTTTTTGGGGTGCCCTCGAGGGCCCAGCAGTTTGATCCTCATATGGGGTTTCTGGGCAGACGCATAGGGCTATCCTTTCTGCTGGGCAGGCAGGATGCTGCGTTGTGGCTCCAGAAATGCCAGTCTGGAGAGCTTGGGGCCAGGAGTGTGATAACAGAAGTCTGAGAACATAAGCTCCAATTAAGAGCAGTGCCGAGTGCATGGCAGTTCCCAAGTGCAGCGGCTGTTTCAACATCTCCAGCCCCTGAGGAATGGCGACTGTCAGGTGTTTGCTCCCGCTGGAATTGGTGTCCATGATGGCTAACTAATGGACGGGGAGGGGGGGCGCTCATGAGGCCATGGAGGTTTTCCCATGCTGAGGCTTGTGAGCTTCTTCAAACAGCAGAGTTTCCTTCTGCGAGACAGGGTCAGTCCGGTTGGATGGCTGCAGGGTCCCCCATAGGGAAAGATTGGGTAGCAGAGTTCTCCACATGGATGCCTGGAAAGCCCTCCTCATGTTACCATTGCTGCTGAAGATCATGGCAGGTTCCATCTGGTGGCTCTGTGGCTAAGTACCATGGGGACTGAGTTGATATGGAGTCTCATGCCGATGGGTCACAATGCTGGTGGGTGTCCAGGGAGACCTTAGAATGTGGAGGTAGCTCCGGGTCCATGCAGGGATCTCCTATGCTGAGGACTGGACACAGCTCCCAAGAGTAGTTTTTCCTTCTGGGGACAGGAGGTGGTCCGTACTGTGGCTCAGGGTCCACATGCTGGTCCATATGCTTGTATTCCCAAATAGGCCCTTGGGGACAGATTCCTGAAAACCTAAGGGGTTAGGTCCTATGAGCACGTCAGGTTCAGTCTTCTGAATAAGGGCCATGGACCTGGGTGTCTGCCTGGAGGTACGTGCTCTGAGTGTGTCAGACTGCCCATTTGGGTCCTGAGCAGCCTACAAAATTGGATTGGCTAGGGGCCTTGAAGGTTTCTCCTAATCAGGAGGGTTTGGGCTACTGTGACAGGCAGATTTTCCTCCTGGAATCCAGGCACAGTCCGGTGGTGAGGCTCCAGAAGCCCCATCCTGGTGGGCGTGTGGGATAGGCCTTTGGGGACAGAGTCTGCAAACACAATCTCGAGTTGGGTTAGTGTTGAGGTTATATCAGGCCCGATCTGCAGACCCAGAGGGCATCTCCTCGGGATCTGAAATTAGGAGGACTGCGAGGCAGGAGCACAGGCTTCTCTGTCTGGATTGTGTGTGCAGGAGGGCTGTGGATTGTAGGCGTGTCCTCATGGGGCCATGGGAGATTCTTCCATTCTGGGGATTCTGCCCGGCCCCCAAGTGTTTGGTGTCTTTCTGGGGGAAGGGAAGAGTGCTGTTTTCCATCACAGTCCCCGCCCCCCAAATCAGGGAATCCAGCGAAGGGCTCTGGGTTCGGGCACCTGGAAAACCTCACGGAGGCTTAGGATTTAGGCCTAGGGGCATGGCATGCCCCGTATGTGGACTCATGGTCCATATGCCGAGGGAGCTTGTTTGAAAGCGGGCTCAGGCCGAGTGCCATAATGCCTGATTGTTCCCAGGGCTGCCCACATGTGTGGGCGTATTCTCATGGGCCAGGCAGCTGGCTCCCAAGTGAAGGTTGGACAACCATCCCAACAGCAAGGTTTTCTGCCCTGGGGAAGGAGGAGTAATCTTTTGTGCTTCAGGTTCCCCCACAGGCAGGGATTTGGGCGAAGGTCTGAGGACAGTTGCCTGAATACCCAGGTTGGGTAGAGATGATTGCCTCGGGCCCTGAAAGGTCCCACTTCTTGGAAATGGGGCCCTCTCTCTGAGTGGCTGACAGGAGATCGGGGCTCAAGCTGTGTCAGACAGAGCATTAGCGCACAGGGCAGCCTCTGTTATTGGGGGGCCCTCCAGTGCCGTGCAGGTTGATCCTCATGTGGGGTTTCTGGGCACACCCATAGGGCCCTTCTTCTTTCTGCTTGACAAGCAGGATGCTGCGTTGTGGCTCCAGAATTGCCAGTCTGGAGGACTTGCGGGCAGGAGTGTGAGGCCGGAAGTCTGAAAACACAAGCTCCAGTGAAGTTCAGTGCTGAGCCATGGCAGTTCCAATATGCAGCGGCTGATTCGACATCTCCAGCACCTGAGGAAGGGCGAGTGTCAGATATTCGCTCCCGCTGGAACTGGTGTCCCTAATGGCCAATTAGTGGAGGCGGGGCCTCATGTGGCCATGGAGGTTTTCTCACGCTGGGACTGGGAGCTGCTCCAAACAGCAGGGTTTCCTTCTGCGGGACAGGGGAAGTCTGCTTTGATGGCTCCAGGCTCCCCTGGAAAGATGGGGTAGCAGATCTCTCCACATGGATGCCTGGAAAGCCCACCTCATGTTACCATTGCAGGCAAGGACCATGGCAGGTTCTATCTGGTGGCTCTTGTGCGACATTCCAACGGGCCTGAGGTGACATGGAGTCTCATACCCATGGGTCACAGCACTGGTTGGTGTCCAGGGAGACCTTAAAATGTGGCGGTGCCTCAGGGACCACTCAGGGTTCTCCTTCACTGAGGGATGGACACAGCTCACAAGAACAGTTTTTCCTTCTGGGGACAGGAGGTGATCCGTTCTGTGGCTCTGGGACCACAAGCTGGACATATATTTGTATTCCGGAATAGTCCCTTGGGTTGTTGGGACACCTATCCCAACAGCAAGGTTTATTGCCCTGGGGATGGAGGAGTAGTCTTTTCTGCTTCAGGTTCTCCAACTGGCATGGATGTGAGCTAAGGTCTTGGGACAGATGCCTGAATACCCAACTCGGGTAGATGTGACAGACACGGGCCATATCACTTCCCACCTGCTGCGTATGGGGCCTGCTATCCAGGTGGCTGACAGGAGGTCAGGGCTCAGACTGTGTCAGACAGAGCAGTAGTGCACAGGGCGGCCTCTGATATTGGGGAGCCCTTGATTTCCGTACATGTGGATCCTCATGTGCTGTTTCTGGGCAGGCCCACAGCGCACTTCTTTGCAGTGGACAGGCAGAATGCTGCGTTTTGGCTCCAGAATTCCTAATCTTTAGGGCTTGCGGGCCAGGAGTCTGAGGACGGAAGTAAAAAAACACAGCTATGGTTAAGTTCAGTGCCAAGCGCATGGCACTTCCAAAGAGCAGCGGCTGATTCGAGATCTCCAGGCCCTGAGTACTGGAAAAGGTCAGATGTTCCTTCAAGCTGGAGTTGGTGTCCATGATGGCCAACTAATGGAGGGGTGGCCCAATGAGGCCATGGAGGTTATCCCACACTGGGGCTTGTGAGCTGATCCAAACAGCAAGGTTTCCTTCAGTGGGACAGTGGAACTCAGTTTGGATGTCTCCAGTGTCCCCCATATGGAACCATTAGGTAGCAGAACTCTACGCATGGATACCTGGAAAGCCCACCTCGCGTTACCATTGCAGCTGAGGAACATGGCAGGTTCGATCTGGAGGCTCTGGGGTGAAGCAACAAGGGGGCTGAGTTGACATGAACTCTCATGCAGTTGGGTCACAATGCTGGTTTGTGTACAGGGAGACCTTAGAATGTGGCCGTGGCTCATGGGCCATGCATGAGTCTCCTACCCTGAGGGGTGGCACAGCTCCCAAGAACAAGTTTTCCTTTTGTTGACAGGAGGGGTTTCTGTTGTGTGGATCAGGGATCCAATGTTTGACCAATAGTTGTTATTGGACAATAGGCCTCTGGGGACAGATGCCTGAAAACCTAAACGAGGATTCTGAGGAGGTCCTCAGGGCATGTCAGTTTCAATCTTCTGAGTCAGGCCATTGACCTGAGTGTCTGCCTGGAGGTAGGTGCTCAGGGTGTGTCAGATTGTGCACGTGGGGCCAGAGAATTCTATGATATTGGGGTGGACTCAGAGGCATTACAGGTTTCTCCTAATCTGAAGGGTTCGGATCACTGTGACAGGCAGAGTTTCCTTCGGGAGGGCAGGCACAGTCCTGCAGTGTTTCTCCAGAGGCCCCATCCTGGAGGGCATGCAGGCCAGGGCTTTGGGGACAGAAGTCTGTAAACAAAAACTCAGGTTAGGCTGAGAGGCAAGGTGATAGCAGGCTCTATCTGAAGACACTGAGGACAGCACCTCGGGGTCTGAAATGAGGGCTACTGGGAGGCGGTAGCACAGGCTTTTTTGTCTGGATTGTGTGTCCAGGGTGGCCACGGAATGCAGTGGTGTCCTCATGAGGCCATGGGATATTCTTCCTCTCTGGGCACTCTGCCCGGCTCCCAAGAGTTGGGCGTCTTTCCAGGGGAAGGGAAGAGTGCAGTTTCCATCTCAGGGGTCCCAACAAAACAGGGATTCCAGAGATGGGCTATGTGTCAGGGCACCTGGAAAATCCCACAGAGGGGTAGGATTTGGGACTAGGTGTGTGGCAGGCCTGGTATGGAGGTTCCTGATCCAGCTACTCTGGGACTAGTTTGAAAGCGGACTCAAGCTAAGGGTCACAATGCCGGTTTGTGCTCAGGGTGGCCCTGATGACTGGGCGTGGTCTCGGGCCATGCAGCGGGCTCCCACCCTGTGGGTTGGACACCCATCCCAACAGCAAGGTTTTTTGCCCTGAAGAAGAAGGAGTAGTCTTTTCTGCTCCAGGATCCCCCATAGGTAGGGATTTGAGCTAAGGTCTGGGGACAGATGCCCGAATATCCAGGTTGGGTAGAGATGATGGACTCGGGCCATGGCAGGTCCCACTGGCTGGATATGGGGCTCGCTCTCCTGGTGGCTGACAGGGGGTCGGGGCTCAGGCTGTTTCATACAGACCATTAGTGCACAGGGAGGCCTCTGATATTGGGGAGACCAAGAGGGCCATGCATGTGGATCCTCATGTGCGGTTTCAGGGCTGACCCATAGCGCACTACTTCTTTGCAGTGGGCAGGCCGAATGCTGCGTTGTGGGCACAGAATTCCAAATATTTATGGGTGGCGGGCCAGGAGTGTGAGGACGGAAGTCTGAAAACACAAGCTGGGGTCAGGTTTCAGGCCGAGGGAACAGTCGGCCCACTCTGCAGAGGCTGAATCGAGATCTCCTGCAGCTGAAGTCAGGGCCAGTATCACACCTTGGCTCAGACTGGAGTTGTTGTCCATGATGGCCCCTTCAAGAAGGGGGGACTCATGAGGCCATGGAGGTTTTCCCACGCTGGGGTTGTGAGCTGTTCCAATATGAAAGATTTCCTTCTGCGGGAGCATCGAGTGCTGTTGGATGGCTCCAGGACGCCACATACACAAAGACTCAAGAGCAAGGTTTTAAGGATGGATGCCTGGACAACCCACTTCGCATTCCCATTGGCTCCAAACGTCAAGGCAGGTTCCATCTGCAGGCTCTGGGGTGAGCTACCCTGGGGGCTGAGAAGAAATGTACTCTCAGGAGGATGGGTCATAATGTGTCTTGTGTCCATTGAGACCTTGGAATGCGGCCGTGGCTCAGGGGCCCAGCATGATTCTCCTACCCGGAGGGTTTGACAGAGCTCCAAAGAGCAAGCTTCCCTTGTGAAGACAAGAGGTCTTCTGTTTGGTGCCTCAGGAAAGCCCCATAAGCTGACATTCCTAAGCAGACCTCTGAGGAGAGACACATGGAACCCAAAGCTAGGGTTCAGATTTGGACCTAGGGGCCTGTCCGTTTCAATCTTCTGTCTCTGGGGATATCTGTCTGCGTGTCTGAGTGGAGGCAGTTGCTCAGCTTGTGTCAGAATGCCCCTGCTGGTAAATGGCGGCCTGCACTATTGGGATGGCCTCGGGGTACTTGGAGGTCTCTCCTAATCTTTAGGGTTGTGGCCAATGGAATGGGCAGTTTCCTTGGAGAGGGCAGGCAGAGTCCTGTGGTGTGGCTCCAGAGTCCCCAGCCTAGAGGGTGTTTGGGCCACGGTCTTGGGGAGAGAAGTAGGAAAACACAATCTCGGGTTCAGTTTGGGGCCCATGGTATGGCAGGACCTATCTCCAGAACGTGAGGCAAGCTCCTCGGGATAGGAACAAAGGGTGAGTGTGAGATGGTTCCTTAGGCTTTTGTGTCTGGATTTTGTGTCAAGGATGTCCGTGGAATGTAGCGGTGGCCTCATGGGCCATGGACAAGTCTCCCTCTCTGGGTGTTGGCCCAGCACCCAAGAGTTTGGGGTCATTGTGTGGGAAGGGAGGAGTCCCTTATTTGGCCTCAGGTGTCCCTCCAAAAGAGGGATTCCAGAGCAGAGCCCTGGGTACGGGCGACTGGAAAACTTGACTTCTACTTAGAATTGGGGACCCAAAGGCATGGCAAGCCCCATAACCATGCTCTTCCTGCAGCCACTGATAGGCCTTAATTAAACACGGGTCTCTTGAAGAGGTTCACAGTAGGGATTCGTGTCCATGGCTGCCCACAAGCATGGGCGTGGCCTTATGGATCTTGCAGGATTCTCCTACCCTGAATGTTTGATACCATGCCCACAGCAAAGTTACCTGCCATGGTGAAGGAGGTGTTCTGATTTGTGAATCACGTTCCCCCTGTGCAGGGATTGGAGATTAGGTCTAGGTTCAGATGCCTGAAAACCCAGGTTGGGAGGAGGTGATGGCCTCAGGCCATGGCGGGTCTAATGTGCTGGGTGTGCCTGTGCGCCAGCTGTCTCGCCTCAGGCTCTGTCAGCCAGAGCATTTGTACCCAAGGCATCCTAAAAATTTGGGGTGTGGTCTATGTCCGTGAATGTTGATCATCCTTTGGGGTTTCTGGGCAGCCCCATAGGGCAAGGTTTTTCTTCTGGTGGGCAGGCAGAGTGCTGTGTTGTGGCTGCAGAATTCCCAGTCTGGAGGGCTTATGGGCCAGGAGTGTGAGGATGGAAATATGAAAACACAAGATGGGGTCAGGTTTCAGGCCGAGGGCACAGCCGGCCCACTCTGCAGAGTCTGAATCAAGACCTCCTGCATCTGAAGTCAGGGCGAGTAACAGACATAGGCTCAGGCTTGAGTTGGTGTCCATAGTGGCCCCTTCCTGAAGTGGGGCCTCATGAGGCCATGGAGGTTTTCCCACGCTGGGGGTTGTGAGCTGTTCCAAACCGCAAGATTTCCTTCTACGGGAGCATTGAGTCCTGTTGGATGGCTCCAGGATGCCCCATCCACAAAGACTCGAGAGCAGGGACCTAAGGATGGATGCCTGTACACCCCACCTCTCATTCCCTTTGACCCCTAATGTCAAGGCAGGTTCGAACTGCAGGCTCTGGAGTGAGCTACCCAGGGGGCTGAGTAGAAATGGACCCTCATGAGGATGGGTCATCATGTGGGTTGTGTCCATGAAGACCTTGGAATGTGGCTGTGGCTTAGGTGCCCAGCATGATTCTCCTATGCAGAGAGTTTGACACAGCTCCAAAGAGAAAGCTTCCCTTGTGGAGACGAGAGGTCTTCAGTTTGGTGCCTCAAGAAAGCCCCATAAGCTGGCATTTCTAAGCAGGCCTCTGAGGAGGGACACCTGGAACCCAAAGCTAGGGTTCAGATTTGGGCCTAGGGGCCTGTCTGTTTCAATCTTCTGTCCCCGGGGACATCCGTCTGCTTCTCTGAGTGGAGGTAGTGGCTCAGCTTGTGTCAGAATGCCCCTGCTGGTAAATTGCGGCCTGCACTATTGGGATGGCCTCGGGGGCCATGGAGGTCTGTCCTAATCTGTAGGGTTGTGGCCAAAGGAATGGGCACAGTTTCCTTGGAGAGGTCAGGCACACTCTTGCAGTGTGGCTCCAGATTCCCCAGCTTAGAGGGTGTTTGGTCCAGGGCCATGGGGAGAGAAGTTGTAAAACACAATCTCGGCTTCAGTTTGGGGCACATGGTATGGCAGGAACTATCTCCATACCGTGAGGTGGGCTCCTCGGGATAGGAACAAAGGGCGAGTGTGAGATGGTTGCTTAGGCTTTTGTGTCTGGATGTTGTGTCAAGGATGTTCGTGGAATGTAGCGGTGGCCTCATGGGCCATGGACAACTCTCCCTCTCTCTATGTTGTCCCGGGTCCCAAGAGTTTGGTGTCATTGTGTGGGAATGGAGGAGTCATGTTTTCTGCCTCAGGTGTCCCTCCAAAAGAGGGATTCCAGAGCAGAGCTCTGGGTACAGGCGCCTGGAAAACCTGATCTCTTGTTGGAATTGGGGATCCAAGGATATGGCAAGCCCCATAAGCGTGCTCTTGCTGCAGCCCCTGGGAGGGCTTAATGAACACAGGACTCTTGAAAAGGGTCACATGGGTGTTTGTTTCCAAGGCGGCCCTCAAGCATGGGCGTGGCCTCATGGGTCTTGCAGGATTGTGCTACCCTGATTGTTTGACACCATGCCCACAGCAAGGTTTCCTGCCCTGGGGGAGGAGGTCTTCTGATTTGTGAATCAGGTCCCCCTATGCAGGGATTGGTGATAAGGTCTAGTTTCAGATGTCTGAAAACCCAAGTTGCAGGAGATGACAGCCTAAGGCCATGGTGGGTCAGATGTGCTGGGTGTACAGCCAGCTCTCTGGGTGTCTATCGGGAGTTCTGCCCTCAGGCTTTTTCAGCCAGAGCATTTATTCCCAAGCGTCCTAAGAAATTGGGGTATGGTCGAGGTTCATGAAGGTTGATCATCCTTTGGGGTTTCTGGGCAGCCCCATAGGGCCAGGTTTCATGGCTGGCACGACAAAACGACCAGGGTCAAGAGGGTAAGAGGATGGTTAAAAGAAAGACACAAAGAAATGAGGGCAGGAGGGACACAGAGGAGGTTGTCCATGCAGTGTGGCTTTATTCAGCTATGTGTGCTAATATATATAGTTGCAGCTGGACTAAGGATAGAGAAACAATCATCAATAACAAGCCTGACTCAATTACCGCAATTTCCCATTATAAATTTCTTAAGCATCTACATGCATGACCTGTTCAGGAACAACAAGACCCGGTCACAGATTTATGGCTAAAGCCCATATTGATTTGTTCCCAGCTAACCTTTGTAAGAAGTTACATAGGCGAGCAGGAGGCACATAGCTCAGACCCTTTCTCAGTGCTACTCAACTTATCCATTAGGTCTTATTGACCTTTTAGATTTCAAGGAGGCACAAATCAGGGCCTGGTTTGGCTCTTGTCTCCAACCTTAATGCGGCCTCCCACATTTCCCCCTTTCTTTTTTTTTTTTAATCGATTAAATACATCTGAGCTTTTATACTTTGTCATTGTTGTCCTGAACGAGCCATAAAGATGCACCATGATACACATAATATCAGTATCAAGAGGAATAATCCAGTAAATAGCCAAAAGGAATATCTTAGCACATTACCAGGATTGAACCCATGCAGTCCATCCAATATCTGAGATACAGCATCAGCGGGATTCTCTATATTATGTTGTGCATGACTTATATCAGCTATTTCTCTTTGTAAATCAGCTAGATCGAGGCTCACATTACTGTGAAACCAAACTCCCTGTAAATTATGTTTTACCAAATCCCATGAATAATTTTGAGCTTTTAAGGGGTGACACAAATGTGTTGAAATCCTCCATGACACACCAAGGACATTTGTGTTTTAAGTATGGATAATTGGCCACCTAAATATTCTACGGCCTCTTCAAGGCCATCAAGGCGACTGAGGATTTTTTGGTCAATATGTTCCTGTGTAGATAAGGCATGAGAGACATTTTTAGCCAGGGAATTTACATATTGTGCTGTATGAGCACTTTGTGAAAGGGCCACTGTAGAAACAGTGGTGGTAGCAATTAGGTCCACCAATGCAACAATGCCGGCAACCAACAACCCTAAGAAACGTTTGAGTCTACGAACTTGAGACTGTAATTCTAAAGCTAATTGATATCCATAATTAGCATACCAAGGACCCTCTACTTCTACTGGCAACAATACACAAGGGGGTTGCATTACTAAAAACACCATAGGAGAGTCTGTGCCTTTAGTCGGCAAAGAAACTGGTACACAGTTAGTAAGCACACAATTAGTACAACTAATATGGTAGGTTATATATCGTCCTTGGGGTCCATTTAAAGAATGAGGTGAAATTAATCCGGGACCCACCACCAAACAGAAAAGGTCTCGGGACACAAACCCGAGTAAAAAACTCAAATTGAGTTGTTTGAGCAAAACTATTATCTCCAGTCTCAACGTTCACTGGTCCCATGGTGGCCGCAAGTTTCCATAGCTCCAGATGAATCATTTCTTTAGTAGCAAAGAATCCTCCAGGGAGGGAGATATTGTGCAGTTGCAAGTGGATCATCTTTCGGTCTGGCGGGTATGCAATCTGCATTTCATACTGGTCTCGTATACGCTTGGACCAATCAGTAATGGAGAAACTAGGAATTCCATGTGGAGAGATGATCTGAGGCCTCTCCTGAATGCACTCACGCCAAACAGGTCCTGGAATAGGAAAGTTAAGTGTTTGAGGGCAAAAGGGATGTCCAGGAGGACACAAGCCTAATTTAGGAAATTCAGGGACATCATCTCCTATTACTTCATAAAGGTCCAATTTTTCCATGTGCTTAATAAAGGAGCCAGTTTGAGAAACTTCCTTTATATAAGATACAATATGAGGGGCTTGTTTTACCAACATGCACCCATCCATTAAAACTTGCTCATTGGAAGGAACTTGAAAACAAATAGGTACTTGGACCGAAATACTGGTCCAGTTTATATAATGCTCAGCGTTTGATATACGTTCGGAATCTATGCCTCCAAAATAATCTGTAACATTCGTATGTACTCTGGGGGTAGGGCCATCCCAAGTAACCGGTCGGACAGATGGGGGATCAGGCAAATAAGCCCAATAATGAGTGGCTTGAGCTGCAAGTACATTAACCTGAGCTAGCAAAGCATACAAAATAGCCAAAATGGCTTCATTGGATTGGAGTTGTGTTGCAAGTTTAATGGCTTGATTTATGAGCTGCCTCATTTGCCCCTGACGGAAGGGGGGCAGTCGTCTCCTTCGCCTCCACTGATTTCTTCTGCTCAGGGTCAACACTGCAATCCTCTGGCGAAGGGGTGAGGAGTTGGCACCATCTTTCTGGTAGCCACTGCAGGGTATTCTCATCCTGTGGAAAAATACAAACAAACCCTCACCCTTTACAAAGGACTGGATCAGGTCCCTTCCAGATGCCTGTTAGCAGGTCCTTCCACCTAGCATAAGGGAGTAGAGAGAAATCAGGATGCCAAAAGTGCTCAGCCGCAGTGCGGCCTATATCATCAACATTTTAAAAAATTAAAACATACAGGGTTAAATTGAGATGCATATGAGGTGAATATTTTATCTTCCCCTGTAGTATCTCCCCCTCTTTTAATTTTTTTAGATAATATTTTAACATACTGTTGGCTCATTCTATGATGGCTTGTCCTTGTGAATTGTAAGGGATTCCCATGGAATGTGTAATGTGAAATGTCGAGCAAAGTTTTTGAAAGGCTTGTGAACTATATGCCGTACCGTTGTCAGTTTTTATTGCTTTAGGCGTCCCCAGGTGAGGAAAAGCAGAAAATAGATGATTTTGTACATCTGTAAAGGCTTCTCCAGAATGAGCAGTAGCATGAATGAAGCCAGAAAAAGTGTCAATAGACACATGAATGTACTTTAATTTGCCAAAAGGCTGAAAAATAGTGACATCCATTTACCATAAATGATTAGACATTAAGCTGCGAGGGTTTACAGCATAGGTTGGTTGAGGATGATGTATAGGGCATGTTGAACAATGTTTAACGATTTGTCTTGCTTCTTCTCTTGTTGTGTGAAATTGCCGTCTTAAGGCAGCTGCATTTTGATGAAAATGAGCATGGCTTTGTGTTGCCTGTTTATGTTTCTTGATTGTTAGTGAGTAGGTATGTGTTATGGTATTGGCAATAGCATTTCCCCTATTAATGGCCCTGGCAATTTAGTATGTGCCCTAATATGTGCGATAAAAATGGGGTTGTGTCTTTTATTCAATAATTGTTGAATATTAGTAAATAAATGATACAACTCTTCATCATTAGTCAAGATATAAGCTTGTTTAACGTTTAGCTGGTAGAGTAGGAATGGCTTGAGCTACATAATGACTGTCTGTATAAAGGTTGCAAGGTTCAGGAAATAATTCTAAGGCTATTTGTACAGCCTTGAGTTCAGCTCTTTGAACCAATTTGGTAGGATAATATGCTTGATAGGCTTTTTCAGCATATGGAGATTCTTTGTAAATACCAATGTGACCTGATTTGTCTGC